>PVIU01008610.1:0-82113 GCA_004026605.1 Ondatra zibethicus | reverse complement strand
ATGATCATCCAATACAGTCATTTTGACCTGTGTGATATTTACCCCCCACAAAGAACTCCACTAACTGGAGATCAAGCATTCAGAACATTTAATATTGAAAATATAATAATTCTTGATATAAATATTACTCAATGGTTATTTGCGTAAAGTTGTAAAACATTAATAAAAAGAATCCAGGTGATAAAGGTATAAAAAGAAAAAAAAAAGAATTCCTTGTTTTCTGTGTCTTAACAAAGAAACTCGGGATTGTAACTTCGCTGTTTTACCTGTCTAACATAACACTTTGCTTTTATTAACTTCCTTAATAACTGAAGAGAAGATAAAAATAAATGTTCTCATAAACTTTAATTCTAAGCAGAAACCATTAGTGACGTTAACTACTTTAAATTATTGCTGTCGTTGTGGGGAAGAGCACACCTTCCACAGCACATGTGTGTGCAAGGAAGCCAGAGGAAAATTTGTGGAGTCAGGTCTCTCTTTCCATAATTACATGTGTCCCAGGGACTAAACTCAGATCAACAGGCTTCCACAGCAAGCACCTTTTACTGGTTGAGCCATCTTGCCTTGTGATTACTTTTAAAGCAGATACTGCCATTGGAAAACATCTTGCAATGATCTTAACTCAGTTTTGCTTGCTTTCGAGGACAGTGGATTTAATTAAAATACCATGAGTGATGAGCAATGGCATCCACTTCTCTATACCCAATAAACTGATAAAACTGGACTGAAATTCCAGAACACCCACTAAGCTTCAGGAGACACTAATTCTAGAGTCAAAGCAACTACCCAGTGTTGTTGTTTTAATTATCAGTTTCACTGAGATAAAGTTTACATTCTCTATTATAACCTAGCGCTGTTTCCATCTACAACAAAATTCCCAGCTCCAAAGCTTTGAAAGTGCTAACTCCATCTTCATTCATGCTTTTACTATTTGCACACAGCTAATCTCATTTACAAATTTGCCCTCTCCCCTGGCAGGGCTCTCCCCAAGGACCCTCAGGAATTGGATATTGACATGCAGATCTGGGTGTTTTCACACCCAAGCTTTCGGTGGTGTATTTGGTTTCCAGGCAGGAACAAAGGGAGCAGCATCATGATGCTTCAAAGTACCATTCCCTAGAAAGGATGTCTGACACCTTCTCTCTAGAGAAAGCAAAGTGGCTCAAATAAGAATGTTGAGGTTTCATTTAATAACACTATTAATATCGTGTTTGCCTTACAGATGCAGACCAGCTGCATGGGCGGCTCTGACAGAGATGCCCCAGTCCAGTGAGAGTCCCATCAGCCTGTGAAGATGTCAACGTGAGAACACTAGAGGCATTTTTCTGAACAATATCTTCAAGGATGGTAAGACATTCCTCATATTAATTCTCCAGCTCATCCAGGATGCCAGGCTCACAGACACTGTTTTTTATTATCAAAAAGATCATAGGAAGATTAAAAATAAACCATGGCATCTTCAAGCAGGTCATTCTCAGGTGACAGCGAAGATGCTGTACAGCAAAGTGCTGCGCTGGGGATAGGTTCATGTGTGCTCTTTACTCCCCTGGGGAGAAATGTGCCAAAGAGTCGACTTTGGAGCCCATATTCAGGAAGAGGGGAGAGAGGAAAACGGGGCATTATGAAAGTTGGATCTTCTTGAGGAGTGCAGTGCAGGAAAGGACTCTGGGGAAATTGTCAGGTGAGGCTACAGCACCTAGCCATTGCCGGGGACAGATGACACACAAACATGTCTTGGAACAGGCAGGCTTTTGCCCCTATAGAAGAAGTACCATGGCAGCCTAATTATTCAAGTTAGAAAAGGGAGGATTATCCAAACCTGAATGTGGTTTGCTGGTAGATAACAAACAAACAAAATAAAACAATAACCTCCCTGTGGCAGGGGTCTTTTGGCCGAGGCCGAAGTGGCAGGAGCAGATGGTGTTTCTTGGGAGACCACAGAAGCTGGGATGTCTAGGCAGCACTGCGGAGCAACCAGCATCCTCCCCGGCATGTAAGGACCAGCTCACACTAGCAGCATAGCGGGGAGGGAGCAGCCTCATTGATGTTTAAGTTGAACTGGCAGTTTTAGCTTACATAAGGCCCAGGATGGGTTGGGTTTTTTATATATATATATATATATATATATATATCGGAGCAAGATATGTTAATTTCTTCTCACTGCTTTCACCAGTCACCACAAAAATCTGTGTTGCTTTAGTTGCTTAAGAAATACAAATGGATTATCTTACAGGTATGTAGTTCTGAAGTATAGAATAGTTCCCACTGGGATAAAGTCCAGGTGTTGTAAGGAAGCATTATTCCCTCAGGAAACTCTCCAGAAGATTCCATTTCTTTGCCTTGTTCGGCAGCCTGAGGCTCTCCCAGGCTTGGCTAGTGACCCCCTTGCTTCAGTAACTTTAGACTGGGTCTTTCTCACACGGCCATCTTTCTGCTTCCCTTTCTCCTGCCTCTCTTGCCCACTCATAAGGACCCCCGTGGACCGCATTGGACTCATCTCAGTAACTGTCTACTTTTAGGTTAGCTGATTAGAAACATTAGTGTTAGTTGTAACCTTACTTCTCCTTTGACCTGTAAGTAATGTACTCAGTAATTCCAGAGATACCTAGAGAGAGGGCATCATTTAGCATACCACGCAGAGGGACCCTAGCAGGTTAGGTCAGGAAGTTCCTGGTGAGGCTGTAGACACGTAAACAGCACACACAAGCAAAGGGATAGATTCAGGGCTAGTTCTCAAAACTAACTGCTGTACCACTATGGGAAAGGCCTTAGCAAATAGTCATGTCCAGGTAACACCCTCATATACCAAAAATTTAACAATTCTTGGACGGGCTCCAGGCACTGTGATGTTAGGAAACCGATCTGCATGACCCTGGAGAATTTTACATGCCACAAATGCCCTAATGTAGGATGCAAGTTTGCTTCTTAGCTCTACAACATGAGGACAGAAACCCAGATCATGCACATCTGTGAATTTTTATGATCTTTTCTAAGCCCCATCAGTAACTTTTGCAAAATGTGCCTTTCCACTTCTTTATCTCTTACTATCAAATTTAGTAGATGGCTTTAACACACTCCTGGGAAAAATATTATTCTAAATTGCACTTTATGTATCTAACTCATTCCCTCAAGCTATCTAAGCTTGTTTCACAAGACTTATAAAGAAAAATCACATCATTAAAGTTCATTAATAGCTGTTTATGTCACAATACCTACCATATACTGAAGAGTTAGCACGTGTTACTTCACGTTAGTAAGATCTGTTTTCTCAGACCCCATTCTGTAGTATTTACTGTGAAAATACTTCCTGGTATTTGAATCACTTTATGCATTTTTTTTAAGTTTTGTCTCTTTTCTTATTTTATTTCCTTCTTGCATATAAAATTGTTGGTAGTTACCATGGTGATTCTAATTGATTTCTTTCTGCTGTTTTTGCAGGATTTAAAAAAGCTTTGCACAATACATGCTTCATATTGTTATTTTTATCTTTGTAACTTTGTAATGGCCTCTCAAAAGATAAATAAAAGCGAGCAGCAAGAACATCCGATGCTACCTTGCTTGGTGTCAAAGGCGGTGAGGAATGGAAGGAAACCGAAGAAGAAGAAAAGCCAAGCCAGGAGAGACAATGAGGAAAGGGCAGGAGATCAAAAGTAAAAGTGTGTGTCACACAAAAGAGAGAGTTCAGGTACCTGAGTCATCAGCCATGCATGGAAAGAGATGTGCTTTTAGAGAGAACTGAACTTGTCAATGTAACTGGAGTCTGGAAGACCTGTAAACGATGGAGACTGAAGAGAAAAACTAGACAGATGTCACTGTTTTGTTGTTTTTTATTTCCTGGTAGATCAAAAACTTCTGTGTACACATAAACACACTCACACACACACAAACATATACATTTGAGCATGGGCTTAAAGGATATATCAGTAGGTGTGTAAGAACCAGCTTACAGTCTTATTTCATGAAGTCAAAGGAAATGTGTCCTTTGACATAATTATTGCTTAGCTATGTCTTTGGTCATCTGCCTTCTGCACAAAAGAAACTGACCCAAATATTTGTAGTCATAGAGATAAGGAAAGAAACGGAATGGGTGTTGGGGCTCTGGAATGAATTGGTTGTGTTTTAGAGTTTTGTATACCTTCAGAACATTTACATTTTTAACAAAGGCCACATCTTTTCCGAAAGGTAATAGTGTGAAACTTTGAAAGATGCAGTCATATCAAGCCAAGTGTAGTGGCATAGTCCTGTAACCTCAGTTCTTGGGAAGAGAAAGTTGGAAGATCAAGAGTACAAAGTCATACTCAGTGACACAGGAGTTTAAGGTAGCCTGAGCAACGCAAAATCTTGGCTCAAAAAATAAAGAAATAGCAGACAAAACAGCAGGAAGGAAAACAAAACACTAACAAAGACAACAAAAATCTCTCCTGGAAGTAAATTCAAGATGTAAACATGCAGGATGAGTTCTATTTAAAGATTAATGACCCCTCATGGATTTTCCTTTGAGCTTCCTACTGGCCAAAGCAAAGAAGAAACATGCTCACAACTGAGGCTGACATTTGCCAATGAGTCATACTGGAGGAATAAAGTATTTCCAAGAATTGAAGTAGGTAAGAAATTTCCTTAAAGAAAGGAAATGTTCATTTTATTTTATTTTTGATATTATAACTCAATTACAACATTTTTCCTTTCTTTTCTTCCCTCCAAACCTTCCCAGATACCCCTCTCTATTCTCCTCCCAATTCATGACCTCTTTTTTCACTAATTGTTATTGCATGAATATATAGTTTAATAAACATATATATTCCCAAATATAGCCTGTTGAGTACATATAATGTTACTTGTATATATATATATATTTTCAGGACTTACGTAGAATTAGACAACCAGTTAGTATGCTGTTCCCTGGGAAGGCCACTTCTCTCATTCCCATTTAATTTTTAATTGCAAATTAAAGGATATTTTAATCTACAATGACCTCAACAACATTCCTGCAAATATAAAACAGCAAGTTTCACACAGTTAAATTTTAAATACTTCCACCAGCAGACACCAAAGGATAATGTGAGGAATGAAGCACAGCAAACACCCTTACAGGATTGCTCAAGAGCCCCAAGGGCCAAAGGTTCTGCACATGAATGGTCTCTGCCAGAGAAATTACTCTACACCGAGCTCCAAAGCCAGCATCTCTAATTCAGAGGACATTTGAATCCCACGTGCCCTTCCTTATGTGGTAAAATCAAGATGTTTAACGAGGCTGCATCTATAAGCCATTTCAGATTCTCAGTTTACAACAAAGGAACGCCACCTCATCTCCTCCATGTCTAGATAAAAAAGATCTTGGGGATAGTAAACATGATTTATTCAAGAAACGCACTGTAAAAATTACATTAAAAAGGCTTATGTGAAATATGCGAAGGCTTTGGGAGATAAATGCATAGAATAATTCACCAGGAAACTTCTAGATAAATTCTATGATCCTGTTCTTCTGGTGCAAACATAAATGTGTTTCCGATAAATGTATTTTATTACATTTTGCTTCATAAGACCACCCTATTATAAATTCAGGATGGTTAAAAGAAAAATTTAAGAACCTCTCTTCCTTTGGCAGCCAGAACAAGGTTTTTGAAACCAAAAACATATGTTTAAATTTAGCTCCACATGTGCCAGCTAGCTATTGACTGAACACTGACATGTGTTTGAGCTCTAGGGATCTCAAATCTCTCTCTGTTCTCCGCTTCACTTCTCAGTTCCCCAGCAAATCTCTCTCTCTCCCTCCCTCCCTCCCTCCCTCCCTTCTTCTCACACACGCATGCACGCACACACATGCACTATACACACAACATACACATACATCATACACACCATACTACACCCACACCCTCCATCTCAAGAATTCAGGTATCTACCTAGTAATGGTAGCTAGTACTCAGATGACGCTTTCTTTAATGGAAGAATAGTCTGGGATACTCCCTGTAGCCCCTCATCTTGAGAGGCACAAATGAAGGATTCTTAGCAAACCTGAGCTTGTTCATTAGCAAATTCTTTTTGCTCTGCTTCTCAGTTGCATGCAAGGCATACTGAAAAGAGTGAAGTTCTTAACCCATTCTCTACTTGTGGGTGAAAATATTCCACTGGCAGAGTTGAGAACAGCCAGGTATGGAGACCTGTCTGTCAAAGACCCCAGTTAGATCATTCCGAAGTGTGTCACTATGACTCTGGTTTGTGCCCCAGGTCACACTTCTCAAGTTTCTGTCAGCCACTATTCAATCAGGGCTGGATGCTAAGGTAAGTTTGTTTCCCAGTGATGCAGGATTCATAGGCTTCCCAGGTCTCATCTTAAAAATTTGTGGTGTGCGTGTGTGTGTGTGTGTGTGTGTGTGTGTGTGTGTGTGTGTGTGTGTGGTGTATCTGGGTGGTATGTGATCTGTGTATGGTGTGTGTGTGTGTGTGTGTTAACTGTATATGTATGTGTGTGGTGTGTATGTAGTGTGGTGTGTGTGCATATGTGTGTGGTGTAGTGTGTGTATGGGTGGTGTAGGGTGTGTGCATGCATGCGAGGTGTGTGATCTGTGTATGGTGAGTGTGTGGTGTGGTAACTGTGTATATGTATGTATGTGCTGTGTATTTGGTGTGGTGTGTGTGAATATGTGTGTGGTGTGGTGTAGTGCGGGGTGGGGTGGGGTGTGTGCATGTGTGCGAGGTGTGTAGTCTGTGTATGATGTATGTGTGTGTGGTGTGTATGTGTGGTGTATGTGTGTATGCGTGTTTTTGTATACTATCTATGTGTGGTGTGTGTATGTATTAGTGTGGTGCATGTGTGTGTCTGTATGTATGTGTGGTGTATGTGGTATGTGTGTGTATGTGGTGCATGTGTATGTGGGGAGCATGTGTGTGTGTGTACATGTGTGCTGGTGCATTCATAGAGCTCAGAGGAAGATGCTAGGCATTCTGTCCTATCTCTCTCTTGCTGTATTCCTTGAGATTGGATATCTCAGTGACCTAAAACTAGACCAACAGCCAGCAAATCTCTCCTGTGAGCCTCCTGTCTCCACTGCCTCCCACCCCACACTTCGCCTTTTATGTGGGTTCTGGGGATTTGAACTCAGGTCATCATGCTTGCACAGCAAGTGCTCTTAGCTACTGAACCTTTTCCTGGCACCAGACCATTTCTTTCTATTCCTCTCCATTTGACAGGCAGATACCCTATCCTTTCCAGTTCCAGGCTCTCTTCCTTTTCCAGTTCCCTCTCCATTTCCTCCACCTCTCATAAAAGGCAATCCCCTAATCACCCCTGCTTATTTAGTCCTGTCTATTGACTCCGCCTTAGGGATCCAGAGCTAACCTCACACTCTAGTAAAGGAGAGTCATGCTGCTACTGAGAGAGCAAAGCCTTCATGGGAGGTGGGGGGAGACTTTCTCTAAATTACTCCTCTGCTGGGAAACAGTGTGTCAGTTTTCAACATCATGATGCCCCTCTTTGGTTCAGATCACAGTTTGAGCCAACTCCAAGACCTTTATAAAAGATTTTCAAGCTGGCGGTGGTGGTGCATGCCTTTAATCCCAGCACTTGGGAGGCAGAGGCAGGCGGATCTCTGTGAGTTTGAGACCAGCCTGGTCTACAAGAGCTAGATCCAGGACAGGCTCCAAAGCTACAGAGAAACCCCTGTCTCAAAAAAACCAAAAAAAATTTTTTTTTCAAAATAAAAACCTAATTCATTATTTTGTCCAAGAAGACAGAATGCTCCATTCAATCCCAGAGCCATTGGTGATCTGTCCTAATAATGCTGGATTCTTTTTTTGCTCCCTAGGACTCCACTTTTAAGTAGATTTACCTATAAATTCTGTTGATTAGATTATTTCCTGACTAAATATGTTCTGTGGCCGAAGCCTCCACCTCTGTCTTCCCCTTATGGAAGTATGTCATCTTATATTGTTGCTGTATGAGAATTCTAGATGAAACAGAAGGATGGGACAATGTGGACTGAGGACTCCTCTGGAGATCCAGGCTTTAGGGGATGTCCTGATGTTAACAGGACTCCACCCCTACTCTATCCAAATTTGAAACCACTGAAAACACAGAATGAAATTCAACAGAGGCCAAAGTGTCTGCCTTTGAGCCTCGTGGGCCTCGGCTCCAGGCATGGAATGAGTCTTCCCATCTAATCTGATAGAGCAGAGACAGAATGGCCGGGTTGTGGTCGTGAGCCCCAGGATGGCCATGGAGAAACTGTGGCAGGGAACAGATTACAGATGGAAGGACGGCACTGTCTGAGACCAGGCCAGCTCAAAAGTTCAATTCCCAGCAAATGGCCAGCACGGTGTCCACTTCTCAACTGAGATGAGATGTTCTTCCCTTGTCTCGGGGCACACTGAGGGAGGAACAGAAAGACACATTGGAATTCTTCTGAAATGACAGCAGTCTGACCGTGTGGGTTGCGCCAAAGACTCCAAGAGAGGGAAAGAGCTTTGTCATACACTCCAAGTCCAGGGCTACCCATGTTAGTGAGTGGAATCAGCTCTGCATGTTAAGGCCATAGCATCCCCGGCCACCCCAACCACGGGCCACCCCGACCACGGGCCACCCCGACCACGGGCCACCCCGACCATGGGCCACCCCGACCACGGGCCACCCCGACCACGGGCCAGCCAGTGCAGACGCTGACGAGAAAAGCAAGTGAGTCCTCTTCTCCCCTCCGTTTCATCGCTCTTCACATGTTTCAGAACAATTCATTCAAGATTCACATAAAGTTAGCTATGGGCTTTTCTAAATAGAGCTCTTACATCTTAAAAATAAACCCCAGGCTTTTAAAGCACTGTAATTATCTTGTCTATTATCTCATCTGCTGCTTCATCCTTCACTCCCCCCCCCCTTGATCTTCTGTCTGGATGGGGTGTTGCCATTTTTGCATAGCTTTTAAAGCAAATGCTGGATATTTTCAGAGGTGGGGGAGGGGCAGGAGACTAGATAGGTCATGATTTGTGTTTCTCTCTCTCTCTCTCTCTCTCTCTCTCTCTCTCTCTCTCTTCTGGAAATTAACTCCTTAGGCCCAGTATGAGTTCTAGAAACCTGGACATCAGCACTGGCACTTTCATCGTTTTATCGCTGTGGTCACACTTAACGAGGAACATGCTTCCTGTTCCCGGCCCTGTGGCGTTTTCCCTTTGAAATCATACCTCTAAGGCACGCATCCTAGGGGTCCTGTGATTCGTGATTTATATCATGAATTCATATTTATATTCATGGCTTATTTCATGAACTTAGAGCTGAGGGAACCCTTCACAGATCACCCACTTTTCAGACGTGGAAAATGTGTAAGAAGAGTCAGAAAAAAAGTTCTATTTGACTAAATACTACATAAAGAAATGTAAATTTATGCAGAGAATTTGGTTTAAAAAGGATCAAATGCTCCATGCGAAATTTAGAGATTACAAAATTTATAAAGTAGGACAAAAACATAAACCAGGGAAAAATCTTTTAAGTTATCATTTGATAAGGCCATTGTTCAATATTGTAGTGTCTTTATGATATTTTATAACATACACACACACATCATGTTTATAAATTTTACATCTTAGAAACTAAAGTTTTATACCTTTTTCATTTAACATTGTGATCACATTCTTGCTAAGTGTTTCCTAAATTTTTTACTTTTTACTGTGTTGCTGTAATATATATGTATGGGGGTGCTCACGAATGCAGGTGCCTTTGAGAGACTGCGATTAGTACCAGACTCTAGTCCTCTGCAAGTACACACTGCACTCTTAACCACCGAGCCATCTCTCCAGCCTTACATCACATGATTTTTTAATGGCAATATATATAAGAATTTCTTTAGTATTTTATTAGGACATTTTTATACATATAGTATTTGTTATACCAAAATTTTATTGGTTGCAGTGATGAATGTGTGGTCTAGGGATGGCTGAGTGTTCAAGGCACCATGCTCAAGCTCAGCTTCTACATAAATGATCTCGTTATAAATGTTACTATATAAAAATTTCGTTGTATGTATTACTGGTTACTTCCATAGGAAACAAAATTACTAAGATAAAGGAATTAATGTTTAAAAAAGGAAGACCTGTTGATCTTTGAAGTAATAAAGAAAAAAGTTCACATGAACAACTACAGACTTTCTTCGGGGAATAGTTTTGTAGCAGCAGGATCACTTGGAAGCCAAAAGAAGAGTCAAGGTGTTTCTTCGGGATTGCTGAATCAAGGCAAGGGCTGACGGGTCTTGAATATTTCTTCTCCACCACAGTGAGGCCTGGCAGTTAGGACTTCTTCAGTTCAATTGATGTCTTCATGCTAAAATAATTTGTCAGGACCATCCTTATTTATATTGCAATCCAGATTGTTCTTGGCTTGCGATATTTGCCATCTTATGAAGCACTTCAAATCTCTGCATGTGCCCAGATGACTGCACAATTAACAAAGAGCATCCTTTTTCCCAGCTGAAGGGCCACTGCTGAGCTGGAGCTTTCAGAATGAGGACATGTTCCTGGGAAGCTGGAAGAGAGGTGGCCCAGCTCAAGGGAACTAGAGAACTCAATGTTCCTAAGAGAAAACAGAGCATCCTGAGAATTGAGAACGACAGTTTGACATGTCAGAAATTGAAGATGACAAGGAGGTATTGATTGCTTCAATGTTGTTATGATAGTTTGTTCCGTTGAACTGATGGTTATTTCTATTCTCCACATTCAACACATACGTCTGATTTAATGCATACATTTTACTGTTCTATTATTCTCCTGGTGGCTTTGAAATGTTTTCATTTCTCTCATGAATTGACGGGGATATGTACCTATATCCTACTCCAGTCCTCACTCAAATATGATGTAGATTCAAGTGTGAATCCAAACTAAGATTTATGTACAGATTAAGAAACCAGGAAGGGAAAGAGTCCAAGGCGGCACAACAGACCTGAAAAATTTTGCAGTTTACTTGAATATCTTTGCCCATCTACAAGACCGCGAGAAAGTCTGGCACCCTGAGGTGAGCTATTTGGAAACAACATTAATTTTCTCCTTCCATCATTGTCTCTTGAGAGTTTATAGGATACAGACAAATCCCTTAAGGAGACAGTCTAAAGCATGCAGATAACAGAATAAATATTATACAAATGAGAGGAAGCAACTACATGATGGAATGGAGAATATTCAAAATTCTTAACTCAACTGGGTGATACCTCATCTACTACTTCAGCAAATATTTATTTAAAAAATCTGTTATATTATGATACTCAAGGAGACAATGTGGATGTAAGGATGAGCCACCAGAAAGATCCTTGTTCTGTTTTTGAATTCACAACATGGTAGACAGAATAGAAAACCAACATGCACAAAGAGGGTCCAGGTGTGCTAGAGGATGGAAAGAGCCATTGTCGGTAGATGGGGAGGGATGGGATGTTGTGTTCCCTTGGAGATACCAGAGCTGAAGGACTTCAGGAGAAAGGAATGGGAGGGGGCAGAAGAAGGGAACAAAGGGGAGCAGAAGAAGTGAGTTGAAATCTGGCCATGTGCCAACATTTAGAGGTCATTAAGAAACACTTTAAGCCTGTTGAGAAAGAATGGAGAAGTAGCCAGTGAAGTTTGAGACATGGAGGTCACTGTTGGATGATTTATTGCCCATGTAATTTGTAGTTCAATGCACAAGTTTTTTTGAGAGTGAGAGGGAAGTTATTAATAATTTGCCAAGACAGTGTGCAAACTGGGACTCTCATGGCAAACAAGAACATATGGTCACCCCCCACCATTGTTGACCTTGATAAGACTGGTTTCATTGGAGGTGGAGTGATGGCAATCTGATTTGTGTGGGCTGAGGGTACAATAAAAGGTGGAGGAAATAGGAAACACTTCTTTAAAAGAAATTTCACAATAAAGACACAGCTAGAGAGGATACAGGAGCACAGGAAAGATTGTCTTAAAATCGAGATTTTTAAGCATCTATTTGTGCTAGGGTGAAAGATCAAGTATTGGAGAGTCTCTGGACAACAGAGGGAGAAGAGCAGAGCTGCAGAAGGTTTTGTGAGTGGGCCTCTATGACCGCTGGAGTGCTTCCAGAAAGGGGAGGCAACGCGTGTGGACATGGATGGGCACAGTTGCTACATTTGGCAGGGAGAAAATGAAGTTGCTTCTCAGCCAAAGAGAGTCTACTTTCCGTGGAAACCCTCCTTTCCCTCCCAGGAGGACTTATGGCTCACCACTTGGGGGACAATTTTCTTTACAGGCATTAAGTAGACTCATGTGAGCTATGGCTTCTCTCAGAAAAATGTCCCAACATGGAGCCTTTTATGCTTTAGCAGCAAATGGAGTAATTCTCTCAGGTCCAATTTAGATCGGGCAAAGACGATGAATATTATGCTGGTCAGCAATTGCCTACAACAGAGGCTTTGGTTGAATGTGGACATCCGCAGTCGTGATTGTCTTTTCAGAATTATAATTAAGAGATAAAGGAAAGAGCCCAGGCTGACACATGGAGATCCTGGTGAAAACAAGTCTTTGATTGGAGACACATAACATAATTTCTATTGGAAGCTTTTGCACTCAAGAATTCTGTGACCCTGGGGAGCTTGCAGGGTCTTCACTACTTTGTGCAGAAAAAGAAAATATATGTCCAGAAGAACAAAGACTGGGTGGACACAGGGAGTCACACACACGCATACACACACACGCATACACACACGTACACATGCACGCACGCACACACCCCATCTGTTTCTTTCTCCCTCTTTCCTCTCTCTCTCTCTCTCATAGGAATTCTAGGAAAATGTAAGCTTTTCATGGGGCAGAAGAAAATAGAGCAAGTGAATGAGTATTTCCAATGATCTAATGTCTAGAGTTAAGGTAGTTCTTTAGACTCAGTGAAGAAAGTCAGAATAAAACAGGTTAGATTCCAAATAGCATTCTTTCAAGAGTTGAACCTCTTGAATCTACTCCAAGGCAGGGATAACAACAAAGTCTATTTTCTCCTACTTTTCTGAGATAAACTTTCATTTCCTCAGTCAGTCAGGTAAAGTTGCTTAAAGAGATTTATTCGTCTGGCAGGTGGTACCTGAGCAACCATCTCCAGATGTGTCTTTGGCTATTACAGACACTGGCTCAGCACAAGAGAGTCACAGTGTGGTTCCTGCTGGCATCCTCCCATTAAGCCATGCCTGGGAAGGTGTTGCTGGAGGACTAAGGCCACCACCTAGGACTTCAGCAACATGTGCCTCCCCATCACGTGCAGTGCCTTCCGGGGTAATCAGCCACCTGTGAGCAAGATCCAGGCTCTCTAAATTGGTTCTTTTCATTGTCATGACTGAGTTCTTAAGAATAGGCTTTGAAAAATGGGATAGAAACACCAATATATGGGTGCAGTGTTGCAAGATTGAAGAACTGGCTACTATTCTTAGCGACTGATCATCTGGACCATGCTGACAGTGACCAACTTCCCCTTGGTACTTGATACTATTGCACTCACACTTGTTCCTTGTCAGTGGGGCAAAATCAAAAACATATGTTAGACAAAACCAGTTCATCTTGTATTGAGAAAGCCAGTTACAGAGAAATGTCTATCACGTGGCTATTTCTCAGCAATATCATTGGTTTAAAAATTGAAACATGTTTATTAAATTTTCCTCTACCAACACAACATAAATGATGCAGGGCATTGGTGGGCAGGAGAGAAACCTCCAGCTATAGATAAACTTGGAAACAATACAGTCCCTGAAGGATGCAGGGTTCCATGTTCAGCTCTCAATTAGGATTTATTCTTAGATGCTTTAAACCTGACACCTGAAGATGTTTCCAATATCTCCTGCCTTTCAGATTTTCCATGTAAGATGGTGGTGCCGGAGAATTGTCTGTATTCTGTCAATCATGATTTAAATAAACGCTGATTGGCCATTAGCCAGATGTATAGGTGGGTCAACCAGACAGGAAGTAGAGGTGGGGCTATTAGACCAGGAGAATTCTGGGAAGCAGGAAGCTCTCCCGGCACTCCTGGCCTGGACCACCGAAGAAGCAGGATGTGACCTGCCCCACTGAGAAAGGTACTGAGCCATGTGGCTAACATAGATAAGAATAATGGGTTAATATAAGCTATAAGAGCTAATAAGAAGCCTGAGCTAATGGGCCAGTTTATAATCTTCTGGAGACCTCTGTGTGATTTTCTCTGGGACCTAATGACTGTGGGACCTGGTGGGAGGACAGAAACCAACCAAGCCCTAATACTACAAGATGGAGAGATTAAAAACCAGCATGATGGGAGTCATTATGGAGTGTGGAACTAACAGTATTTGATGGTTCATAGGATCTATGACCTCTCATTTTTAGAGGCCTCTTTACCATTTATTCCATGTCTTAAAGTACACTTACATTGATAATTAACTGTAACATACATGAAAGAATTGAGTTTAATTACCCTTAATTTGCTGACCTCATGTCACAATTTAGACACATGGAGTCAGCAACTTGTTAGTTTCAGCAATATTATCTTCATTGTATACTAGAGAATTAATAAAGTATTTATTTGTTTCAAACATTTATTAGAGGTTGAATTAAATACTCATGGTTTTTAATTTTGCTGTTTCCTTTTCTAGTTTTGGAGTCAATGAGTTTTCACTTTTTTCTTTTATAGGCTCTTGAAATACTCGTGGCCTGGATTTACAAAGGACCTTGGGCTTGAACGATGTGGGAAACCCTGGCTTTATAAAACTTCAGAGAACTTGCCCCATAATATAAATGTTTCTTTCTGTCATCCAAACTTTGAGTTGTCAGGTTCAGTGTAACATTTGTTTTTTTAATTTTAATTTAGTTTCACGGTTGTGCTTATGAGTGTTTGCCCGCATGTATATATGTACAACATGTACATGCCTGGTGCCCACAGATACCAGAAATTGTATCAGATTCCCCAGAACTAGATTTATAGATGACTGTTAGCCACCATATGGGAGCTGGGAACTGAAGCTATCCTCTGCAATAGCAGCAAGTGCTCTTAACCACCGAGCCACCTCTCTACCAAATATATTTTTTAGTGTAACTTTTTCATCCTTAATCTGAGTTTTCTCCTTCAACCATGTTTTCGCAGATGCCCATCATGTCAGATACAAATTTTACAATTGATTTTTATTTTGACCTACTGTCTGAAGGTCTTTCCTTCACTAGAGGAACAGGTTACCAGACTTGCTAAAATGATAGTCAATCAAACTTTATAGATAATTTAGTTAATCAATGGAATAATTAAGCAAACAAAATCATGGCTCTTTTGTAATAATTTACTATGCACTTTTTCTGTTTGCTTATAAATACTCAGCTTTATCTACACTGTCTCCTAATTTTCCAACAAGACCACTCTTTTTCCTCTTCTTGGACTACACTTGGACTACTTCCCCACCCTTGTCTGTCCCTTAATTTAGTCATTTAACAAATATATTAATACCCACAGGGTTTTAGACTTAGAGTTGCTGTGGGAACTCCTTCAGCCAATAGCCTTTAAGATAGCAGCCCACTTTTGGCATGGTCTCATGTACTATAAATGCAGATGAAAAGTGCATATAGCCCTCTTGGCTGCTGAATTCAGTTTCAGTTTCCAGCACATGCAGAGGACTGTGGATCACTACCCTTACTGTGAGTTTATTTCCAAACAAATAAACTTTGTATACTCCATTCCGGGCTTTTGTGGAACTCTTTTGTATGCCAACAAAGAGTCACTAAGGACTCAGAAATGAGTAAGAGTAGCCCTTGCTCTTATGGTACCCCTCCTCTGGTGGAGGCAAATGACAAGACACATCAGCTGGGGAAACCACTGGTTTCTTAGAAATGCTGAGTATGGATGACAGTGTCAGAGTGGTCATTAGGCCAGAGGGAAGTAGAAGGAGGAAAAGGAAAAGCTTACTTCCAGTAGACATGTGAGTAAAGATGCCAGGCAACAAGCAGCTTTTGAAAATGTTATTGAACCAATGAAGTCATATTTGTTAAACTTAAGACAGTAAGTCATAATAACATAATTTAAACTCAAGTGATATGCATTTTACTATGCTTACTTTTTAGTATTTTTTCAGCTAGCTTATTCTGGGAGATAACTGTTTAAAAAGCACATGCCGTTAGCTGGGCATGGTGATGCACAGTTTTGGGGTCCAGGAGTCCAGGGCCATCTGGTATCTAAGGGCACAACTCCTTGCTTATCAGAGACTCTAATAGGAATTAGCAGAGCTCTCTCAGATCTTTGTTTTTTTCAATTCTGAAGTTTTGTTTATCACAGGTTTTGTTCATTAATTTTTATTTTCTGGCAAAATTTCATTTTGCTGTTAGTTATTCTGACGCTTACATCTTCTAACAGTTCCGTACATTTTACATCCAAGGTGAATCCTTCGCACACTTCTTCCCCTTCTAACCCTAGAAAACGATAGATCTGAAAAAAAATGGTGGCAAAAATCCAATGGCCATCGTCTGAGCTGGTGTGGAAACTGAGCGCTGTCTCAGCCAAAGCAGCAAAGGGGGTGGATAGGAGGCATTGAGAGTGGTATCTACAGCCAGGAATGAGGAAAGCTAGATAGAAACCAGGCGTCTAGGAAAGTTCTCCAGCACAAACACACTCCCCACTCACTCTGGTTCCCAAGGGTGACCCCTTCTTCCAGGAATCCTTTGCAAGCCATTTCACTAAGGGCAGAACACCCTTCTCCATGTGTGTTTCAACTTTCCAGCTGTGATGCTGACAATGACCATGCCACATGTTTATTCCCTTGTTTCTCTGACCATGTTACAAGCACAGGAGATGCTCAGGAAATACTTTTTGAAAGGTCCAAGACTATCGGTGAT
The DNA here is from genome assembly GCA_004026605.1 of Ondatra zibethicus. Taxonomy (NCBI): domain Eukaryota; kingdom Metazoa; phylum Chordata; class Mammalia; order Rodentia; family Cricetidae; genus Ondatra; species Ondatra zibethicus. The sequence continues at coordinate 65,316 of PVIU01008610.1, read as the reverse complement.
TTTTTAACATTGCCCTAGGGAGTACTTGTAATAATTAAGCCAACAAATGAAGAATTTGAATCTTCTTCCGTGGATATATTTTTTAAGGTTAGGACACTCATTTGTCTGTCCAATATGGCACAAACGACTTCTTAGGGCCCTTTCCAATGACATGATTAACCACCCCTTTCTGGGGACAGTTTTATATATGTTACTGCTAATAGCAAGAGAGCTTCTCCTGGGGCCATTTTCCCTTTTATGTGATTACACTGATATTTTAGAGTAAATGAAATTGCCGCATCCCAGCTGGGAAGTTCTTTTGAATTTATGAAATGCAGAGATTGCTATAAGGACTCTAAAGTTGAAGAAGGTCTCTTATCCAATCATCAATAGACAATTTTGGTGATTATAACCCTCCTTAGAAAAGTTCCACTGTGGTTATCAAAGTCCAAAATTTGACATTAGTGTTGCCCTTGACAACTGCATCCAGACAGCTTCTCTGGGAAATACTCTGGTTATAGTAAAAGATAATTACAATTGTAAAAAGAAAAAAAAAGAAAAAAAGAAAAGAAAAAATCTTAATATGTCTGAGTGTGATTTTATTAGATTTCCTTTTGTGGTGCTCTCTTGATCCATTCTACTAGAAATTACTATTATTATTGTCATTACTATTATTTTGAACAAGAGGCTTGCAGTAAGGATCCTTAAATAGCGACTAGATCAATCCCTCACATTCTTGTTCTGTTCTCCCTTTGCCCTTCAGTGAGGGACACAATACTGAAGGTAGAGGGGCCCTATCTGAGTAGGCCCTGTGTTAGCCACACCTAGGCTTCTCAAATAAAGCTGTTAATATGTTTAGCCTACTGGTTCTCAATCCTTTCTGACAGAGAGCTGACTGCAATGTCCGCCTGAGCAGCATTCAGTATACAGGAGAAGGGTGCTTTGTTCGGAGAATTGTGCAGAACCGACTTTGCGAGAGAAAGAAGGACTTGCAGGATTCTGAGCGGGAAAGCAGGGATCATCCCTGCGTACTTCATGGAACTGATGCCTGCTTGTCCAGAAAGCTGGGGCCCCTTGACTAGGAGGAACTGGAGCAAAGCCTTCAAGTACTGGCCTGGGCTGGTTCCAGCACTTTCAGCAATTCCTTGCTGGAAAGGCAATGCCCGACTCACAACTGGGGCTGCCCACAGAAAAGGACGGCTACTGCTTTTGTCTCTGACATTGTCTTTCCCCACCTGGCATCTCCATACATGATGGCGAAGATGCTCTGAATGCAGCCACTGGGACCATCATAAATAGTGACTGACACACAGTAGTGTTCCATGGGAAAGAGACCCAAAGCGTGCTACTGCTTCTGGTGGTGGTGGTGGTGGTGGTGGTGGTGGTGGTGGTGGTGGTGGTGGTGGTGGTGGTGGTGGTGGTGGTGGTGCCAGCAGTGGTGATGGTCAGCATCGGTGGTCATCGTGTGTGTATTGGGGAGTCGAGTGTGCCGCTTCCCTGGAGATGACTGTGGCTGACTGACTCAAAGTAGAACCATTGTGCTCCTAGCCAGAAAGAAGGGCAGGGGACCGGGACCTGGAGCTAAGAGAGGACAGGTTTCTTGGGCTTCCTCTCCATAACTAGACAGAGAGCTGGTCTGTTCTTCGAGCTTGCAGTTTGTCAGAATCAAACAGAAAAACTGAAACAAGAATAGAGAAAAGTATCTTTCCAGTGTATGTCCCTTGCTTCCAAACAGGCCCTGGAAACACCTATGGCTAATGTGACATCAGTGTTAATAGTCAACTTGACGAAATGAACAATCACCTGGGAGGTGGGCCTCTGGACATGCATGTGGGGAACTGTCTTGATTGCATTAATTGATCTGGGAAGACCCATCCTAATTGTGGTCGAGGTCCAGGCTGTAGAATCGGAGACGGCAAGCTGAGAACTAGTGCAGTGTGTGAGCTTTCAAGGCTGTCTTGTTCCGCTAACAGACAGAATATGGTTGGATCTCTAGTTCCTGCTGCTGTGAGTTCTGCAATCTGGAACTGGGCGCTAAAATGTGCCCTTTTTCTCTGAAGTCACTTTTCTCAGAGTATTTATCACAGCAACAGGCAAAGAAACCAAGGCGACCAGGAGCCCCCAAATAGTTCCCAGGTCCCTAGAAACAAACACACCAGTTTGGCTGGGAGAGCTGTGTAGCTGTAAAACTACACGGATTCCATTCCATACGCGCTTTGGGAACTAGGCTGAAAATTTAAAATTACACAGACAGACAGACAGACGGGGCCATGGGGACATCCTTGAGACAAGAATGCCAAGAATGCCCACTTTATTGTGCTCAGGGGCAGCTTATATAGGGCTCTGGCCACACCCCAGCTTTCGGGATCTTTCAGCTGCAGCCCCACCAGCCTGTCATCAGGGTCTCGTGCTCAGAGCAGCGGCAGGCTGTCTCAGAGCAGAGGAAAACAAGTTGTTTAAAAGAAATTCAGGGTCTGGTGGTCCACAGTCCCCAACATGTAGCCATGGAAAGGCATGTTAACAAAGATAAAGTGAGGACGCAGGGAGCCTAGTAGATCCTGCCAGGGAGAATGCCCAGGTTCTGTCCAGCTGGCCAAGCAAGGGAGTAATTCCATCGAAGAAAGAGAGCTGGTACTTCTACGACATGAAATTGCTTAATCTCCCACCACCATGAAAGGGCTACGGCTTCCCTTCCATCACAATGGGAGCATAAGATAGTAGTCTGTTCCTTCTGTCCACCCTAAGGGAAGATGGCTTGCCCTTTGGTCCATAGGCTAGCTGACCCATAGCAAACAAAACAGACCTCTTCCCATTTGTATCTCATTAAAGCCTGTATACCAGTAGAGTGCATGCTGTATGAAATCAGAAGGGAGAAGACCACAGGTAGAAAGGATTAGGCTGGGCAGAGAGGAGGGAGATGAGAAGACAGTAAGGAGAGTGTCAAATAAAACTAAGTATATATGTATGAAAAGGCCATAAAGAAATCTGCTACTTTAAATGCCAATTCAAAAATAAAATTCTAAAAAATAAAAATAAAATACTGCATATGGTGCCAATAGCCTGCACTTCAGGCTGCTGCAAGAAATGAGACAGGCTTTGAGGTTATCTCATTTGGGATGGTCTGAGTCCAAAAATAAACTGGGTTATGATAAAGCTTTAGCAATCAGGCTGAAATCAGGTTGTGTATGTTTGCATACAGATATACATTTATTATGAGTTTTACTGATTAAGGGGAAGCAGCACATGATTTATAAATAATAATATATAACAGTTATAATAGTAATTAATATGTGCTGGGCTTTACTGTAAATTCCTTATAAACAGCTGGTCCTCCCAGGATTTTGTTTTCAAATGAGACAAGTGACAAATGGGCTCTTCCCATGTGAATGGTGTTTGATATTTCACATGTCCATGAGAAAGAGGAAAGTGACACAAGGAAGTCGCATGTCACCATTTCACCTGTTTGTCAATGAGATGAGTAACATTTCCAGATCATCCTTTTCACACAAGGGGGCCTGTTTTCTTCCTGCAGCACTGTTTGCCAGGCAGGGCCAGCAATCATAAGTGTGCTTTCAAGTCTAATCTGTGTTAGCAGCAACTTCGTCATCATCCTAAGTGTGACAATCAACAAGCACTGGTTCAAAGTGTTAGCTGATTCTTGCAGTGTAACACCCTCTCCCCACCCCCTCTGATCCCCCCCCCGCGCTGATTTCAGTATTTACATGAGGGCAGAACTGGGAACACAAATTGCCACACCTCTCCCCTATAAAGAGATGACGCATTCAAAGCTTAGGCTCCTATGAGTGTGAGTTAGTAATTAGGAAGAGGTAAATTTTAAGCATACAATATGCTTTTCTTGTGATTTATTAACTGTACATTTGTATAGTTTAACTATAGTCTCAATCTAACCACCAAATGTGCAAAGTCCTGACCTGTAAACTTCTGGCTTTTGTGAGTGACAATAAGCCCCCTTTCTGTACCGCTGAACATAAATAAATACACATAAGGGTGTATTTGAGTAAAGGTAATGAAGGAATCCTTTACAGCACACCCTGCCTTTCTTCCTAGCAGCCATCCTTCCGTTTCTTCTTACTAACAAGCTCCAGTTGTACTAGGTGCATGAAATGCCAAATTAATAGATGATATTTTCTCATCTTCTGTTTATACAGGGGTAGCCTATAAAAGAGTGTTGAGTAAGACAAATTAATAACATTAAGTGGGACTTCCATAAACTCTTCCTAGAAGTGGGTAGGAGGACACAGATGTGTGCCTTCTGTAATGTCCCCATCCATTTGTATCTGTCAGTTTAGCCTGCAGTAGGCCGCGGAGACAATTTAATCCCTGCATCTCAAGCCTGAACAGAAGCATATACCTCACTTCGTGGGCAAGGCGGGTTGTATGGGCTGCTCTGACCCACGTGTCACTGAGGGACACAGTGTGACAAGCCCATCCTCCAGCTGCAATATGTGGAATAAGGGTTCACGCATTGCCAAGGCTGATCTATCTGTTACACTCCAGCCCAGAACCAAGGCACTTCATTCCTACACAGTCCATTAGTTCAAATTATTCAAACAGCTATGTTAGCTGAAGGGCGGACTAGGACCCTACCTTCATTATGTAGGAAAAACAAACATCTAATTTGTGTAAGGTCATTATTTTTAGATTTCTTTTATAATCAAATGCAATTCCTAAGGGACAAATGGGCACTAAATTGTCTAAGGGTGCTATGTAAAGTCAGTGGCATACAGACTGTGACATAGTCAAATTCTGATAGATGTATATACAAAGGCAGTAAGTAGAGCCAACTTGAATGATATGGAATAAACCCACCCTGTATTATAGCATGGCATAGCTCTAGTGTATAGTTTACCCTCTAGATCCTTGGGACCCACTTTGTGGATTCAATTAGATTGAAAACACATGTTTGAAAACTTGTATCTGTATTGAATGTAGACTTTTCTGGTATTGTTTCCTAAACAATGCAGTATAAATGATTTTGAATGTTTATATAGCATTAGTTATGATGAATAATATAGAGATGATTTAAAAATGTATACAGGGGCATGCCAAGTCTTTATAAGCACCTGGAGCTTCACAGATCTAGGCATCCTTGGAGTCCTAGAATAATTATTATGGATGCTTAGAGACCACTGAACTTTTAAAGAAGAGGTAGGTGTAACCGGGCCCACCTGTAATGCCAGCACATGGGAGGACAAGGCCAGGCAAACCTTTAGTTCAAGCTAGCCTGGGCTACACAGTGAGACTCTGTCTTAAAAACAAGCAGAGGAAAATAAAGTAAGTCATGAGTATTACTGCGTTTATGTAAGAATTAATTTTAAACACTAAAGTGGTTTTCTCTTTTGCCTTCTGGAGTAGAAAACATTTACCCTAATCTGTCCTGTCAATCCATCTGTGAGAGGAGATTAGAAATTAAAGCAGAGGTAACATTCAGCTCTTGACATTTGGAATCCGATAGTACAACAAGGCAATGCTCTGCCAGTCAAGTTACTCTTCCTTGAGATAGGATTCTTCCAAATGCTCATTTAGCGACTGTAAGACTGATCTGAAGTTAGAAAACACAAACATATGCTATAGAATTAATAGAAAACTTACCCATGTGACCCCTGAAAATATGAAAAAAGAGAGAGAAGGAAAGGAGACAAGAGCTGATCCCTAGACAAGAGTGTTCTGTCTTTGCCCTCCTTGGGATTAGTCTAAGAAACAGGAAGCACATAGGAAGGACACAGGAAGTGTGCAGGAAGCATGCTGGTATGTAGGAAGCACGTGGAAAGCCCACAGGACACATGTAGCTTGAAGTGTCAGGAAACATGCAGGAAGCATGCTTTACAGTCAAGGTTGCGCATCTGCAGCCCAGCACTGCCAGGCTGTTCTTGATTCTTACACCATGCAGGCAGATGTTGAGCAACAGCATAAGGGTGTTCCCTGGGACAGCCGGGCAATGTGAACTGCTGAGCATCTGCAGCCCAGTGCTGCCGGGCTGTTCCTATCCAGGCAGACGTTGAGCGACAGCACAAGGGTATTTCCCTGGGTCAGCTGGGCAGAGTGAGCAGGAAAGTGGCAGCTAGGGACAGAGTGGGGCCTAAGAGCGCAGGAGCTGGGATCACAGGACATGAAGAACACAGAGCAACAGTGGAGTTAAAGAATGGATCGAAGGGAAACCCCAGAGAAGGCACTAGGGAAAAGATTGCGGAAGAGGCCTAGAACCACTTCCCAGAGTCCTGAGTCCTAAGGCACCTTTAGAGGTGCCTTTCCCTTACCCAGCATCACCTCCCACAAAGATCATTTTCCTGACCCCAAACAGAAAGGTGCCATCTGAAATGGAAGAGCAGGAAAAGTGGTAACCTCTAAGGCCAAACACATTTCAAACAGGGACTACACTTTACTTCAATAGAGTATTTAAATTATAGAGCTGTATTTACTAGAGGCCAGATTATATAGTTAATCTATGTTACTCACATCTGACTAGCATATAGTACATAGCACTCTTCAGTAGAACACAAGTTACCATAGAGTCAAAGAACTCACGTTCTGGCTGGTGATACTAAATTTTGTGATCTCGCTATGGAATATGTCTGTCAGCCCCTCCCTCTTTCTCATACACTTAGTTTTTATCTAATTAGCCTGCCAAGCAGAAGGTTTACTATGGCATTTTCACATATACTTTGTTTTTTACAATTCTCTTCTGTCTTCCTCTTTCTTCTGCATATACCCCTAAACACAGTCAAAATTTAACTCCTGGAGGCTTTCCTGTGGGAGAAATTCAACAGAATCCCCTTTCCTCATTCACAACTGAAGAGAACCCGTAAATTTTCTCCAGAAGGAGACCACTTGTGACCACAGGACTGTCTGTGCGGAGCAGGGCCTGGTGATGCAGCAGTCTCCTGTGTTAACGGGTGTAAACAAAGATTCCTTCTTTGGAATGCAAAGGACACCTGGGGCTGTCCACTTGCTCCCTCACTGACATTTCTTGTTTGGATGGCTATAAAGTAAATACGTCAAAACAACAGCAACAAAAAGACAGCAACAGAAGCCCATAAATTCTTTCAGCTGTCATGGCTGGTTAAAGGGATGGTGTGTTGTAGAGAAGATCAGAACAAGAAACACAAGTCCCTAAGGTACCTGATAGGATGAGGAGGAAGGACTAAGGGGTCACACTGCCCAACAGCGTTTGTCCTGCAGTGTCTGGATGGGAAGCAGACAGCCGCAGGATGAAAGGGGGGGAGGAAAAGCTAGAACGACTCTTGATTTTGCCGATTGTTTGCACACGGTCCTGATGGTGACCTTTGCCTTGCTTTGCTGGAACCATTAAGCTTCCTTTTATCATCATAGCATCTCATGTCCTTAATTTGTCTCCTTCCTCACTTTGCCTCACCTTTTTAAGCTTTAAGTGAACTCATTTGATCTTCCTTGTAGAGCCTTCTACACACACACACACACACACACACACACACACATTCACATTTACACGCACATCACACGTGCACACACACATTTACACATACACCACACACTCACGTTTACACACGCCACTCACATACTCATGTTTACACACACCACATGCACACACTTACGTTTACACACATACCACACACACACTCATGTTTACACACACACCACACGCACACACACACACAGAGCATAGGATATTATGGTTTTGAAGATTTTATTTTCTCTCTAAAAATTATAAATATTCAGCTGTGTATCCACCCCTCCATTGATCAATATTGAAAAGTTGGCAGTAAGAAAATATAGATAAAGGTATGGGCCACTTAAGACAGTACAAGGGGATGGGGTACTCTGTAAGAACCAGAGCGTACTACTGTCTGCTTACAAGATGGGGTTGTGTAGAGCAGAAACTGGGGTTACGGGGTGGGGAGTGTGGAAAGGTTTCCCTTCCTGGCCTGCAGTTGATCATTGCCAGGAGTGGCCACACTCTGTTAAAGAATGCTAGGTTATTGATAAACATCTTTCCTGACTGACCACTGCTTGCGGTCCACAAGGCAGGACAGTTAAGAATCTAGAGAAACAAATCAATGAACTTCTAAAAATCAAATTGCTGGAGTTAACTAGAGTTGTTCAACCAAATGGAGGAGTTTACAAAATGCCGTGGCCCTGACTAACAAGTACATCTCTTAAGCTCTCTTGAACTAGACATCTGATCTAAGAGAGGCTTAGACACCGAAGAGGCTCACATCACTCCTTGATTCTTCAACAGAAAGTGTCACAATGGTAATAGTCACCACTCTCCAGAGGTGGACTAGCAACAAGGTTTGACTTCCCTTCCTCCATTAAAATTGTTAATGGACACATGGTGAGGTGAGCATCCATGAGAGCTGTAGAGGGTTAGCCATGAAATATGAACAACATGAGTAAGGCTGGATCAAATCATGTCCAGCCATTGTACTTGAAGAAACAACCACAGCAGAGGGGCCTCAGAGAGCCACAGAACCCTCACAGGTCTTTGCTCCTCACAATTCTTTCCGCAGAGACAGTGAGGATGTGAGGTAGGAAAGCTCAGACATGCCAGGGTTCTAGAATGAGTGGCCTGGGGATGGTACATAGCTCTAATCACAGGTCTCTCTTTAACCAAATCCTCTCTTTTCAAAGAAAAAGGACACCCCTTCTTTTGACATCTTCTCTGAAACACGTAAGAAGTACCGCGTAAAAATTTACAGCCGTTTCGAAGGGTTGTTTTTTTAATACTTCCAATTGCAGATTTACGACAGAGTTCTTCCTTGGCCTGACTCATGCATTTAATATTCAAATGACTCTTGTAGGGAGCCATCTGTTACATGGCCAGGCATGGCAATTCTTTCCAGGGCTTTACATCAGCCCGTGCTGCTGTTTGTCATGCTTCAGATATCCTCAGGCACTTGGGTTTCCATTTAGGGGAACAAGGTGAAGGACTTGAAGGCAGGACACGATGTCTTCCTGATTATTCAGTGACCGCAACTGAAAACACTGTGTTTGGCATATGGCTTGCTAAACTGTCTTTCCCCCAACTACCCTCAATGTTTTCCTTTACAGTGATAAAACAATATTCTGAGAAAAGGACATTTTGTTACTCTTTGAATCTCTTCTAAGAATATGCTTTGCTCATTGCATTAACACATTTTTTCCAAAAGTTCTTTATCCTTAAATATATATATATGTATGTATGTATGTGTGTGTGTGTTTGTGCATATGTGTGTGTGTGTTCAGTTCCCTGTCCCCTGAGTACCATTTCTCCAAGTGCTGCTATATTTAAACTGAATCTACTTTACTAAAAAGGTTCCTCCTATGTACTCATTCTGGTTGGAATCTGCCCTCAGAGTGTAGGGAAGGACTGAGAGTCTGTGATCAGGCTCACTGAGGAGCAGAAAGGTTGATTACTCATATCGGATAGGTGGAGTGGAGAGTGTGGGTCACACGTGCCATCGGTTTGCCATCTCTACTCCTGCTTTGCTTCATCTTCCTACTCCTGCTCATTAATAAGCATTATGAACTGGCCAACCTCGAAGTGAGCATAGAGTAAAATTAACTCCTCTAGGTGGGAGATGAACCTGACCTGACAATAACGTGAACAACAGCAATAATAGCAGCTATGGTTGTGGAACATTTGCTGTGTTATAAATACCACCGTTGCTAACGTACAAGCATTCAATCATTTCATTTACTCTTCATGAACATCCCACGGCATGGATAGTACTTTTCTAGTTTCCAAGAAAAGTGGACTAATGTTCTAAGGGGTCACATAGTTTTTCTGAGTTCGTTTCTCATATATTCTTATTCTTCCTGTTCTGGGTCTAGTCTCCTAGCCACTCCTCCCTCACATGCAAATCCTAGCTCAGCTGCTGCCTCCACATAAATCTCCATTGCTAGTGAGACTTCCCTGTTAAAGCAGAGGTGTGGAGCCAGGACGGACTCTCTGAGTTAATGATGAGCCCTTCTCTCGGGAGGTGACCTGTTAGCCCATATGACTCATTTTGGGTAATTCATCCAAATTATCTGCCTATCTTCTTCGATGAAAAGTTTCTCTTTTTAATTTTTAGCAAATTGTCTGAAGTTTTCATGTAATAAAACTATTTTAGTTCCCATTTAAGTAATACATTCAAGACGTTGAACTGGATCAAACATGCACTTTTCTGGCTAATTCTCATGGTCCTTTAAAGTGGTAAAAATACAGTAAGACAACTCAGTAGTCACTTCATTCTGTGTACCAGTAGGAAGGACACAGTCATACCATTTTCACTGCTGGCTGTGCCCACTACCTATGTGTAGTTCCTACTACTGAGAGGACCAATAGTTTGCCAATATTGATGACTGGCTTTTAAATTTTCCAGAAGGTGTTCACCAGTCCATGACACGGTCCCATCTAATTTGCCCACTCAATTATACCTTCTCAAGAACTAATGATATTTCACTCCTCGTAAAAGTGAGCATGAATACCAAAAGGAAACACTGCTATGGTTTGGGGGCAGGATTGGGCAAATGGTACCTGCTGGTTATATGCAGTCAGCTACAAGGAAGGAAGCTGTCAGCCTAACACCCCAGGTGCTGTTTATGGGTCTGTTTGCTGTTCACGCTATTTTGCCTAAGCAAACCTTGCATTTGCCATGGTAAGGTTTACTTTGCTTTGAGATGTTAGCACATGAAAAGGCTAGCCAACTTGCCGTTTGAGGCAAGACTTGAGAAGTCAGAAATTCGGGCACTTGTAAGATGTGAAGATAGTTACCTTTGCTAAAATGCACTTGGGGTTCGATCTAGACTCAAGCTCTTCCGCTCAACAGCTCAGATAGAAGTGTGAATGCGTCCAGTTCCCTCCAGGGTCCCTCCACTCCCCAGGAGAGACAATGTCTGACATTTGGCCTACAATGCTCAGTTGCCTTTACTATTAAGCACGCCAGTTCTTCTCTCTCTCTCTCTCTCTCTCTCTCTCTCTCTCTCTCTCTCTCTCTCACACACACACACACACACACACACATACACACACTCACACACACACACACTCACATACACACACACGCACACACACACATACACACACACACTATGTGCGTTTTGAAGGACATTAATGAAGGAGATCTTCATCAGTGCTTTCCTCCATTTGTTTTCAACAGAATAAATTACTATTTTTGACTTATTTTTAGTGAAAAGGTTCAAATTGCATCATCTTGAGGATTTGAGCAAGGTGCCCAGTTCCTTCTAAAACACTGCTGTATTTTCCTAATTCCCCATTTTAGCAGAATCCTAAAGGTTTTCCTCCCATCCCCTCACCCCCAATCCCAGTTCTGGGAGTAGAGCATTCTTCTTCCAGGCCTGAATCAAAGCTGCCTAACATTTTAAATAAGAAAAAGAAAAGCAATTTGTTTGTTTGTGTCACATATTTGGATCTCTTGGCAAATTATCTCATTTTCAAACTGAACTCAGGTGACTCTCCTTTCTCCACTGCCCATAGCCTAATGGTTCTACCCACGACAAGTCCGCTCCCCGTCTCAGCCAGCATTCTCCCTTCATTCCCGTACACAGTATCTTAAAACAAGATTTCCCGGCTTCCTACCACTCCGACTGGCACAATTTTTTGAAGACAGAATGGCACCTCAAATCATGGCCACCTGAAAGTCAAGTTGTCTGCCTCAGTGTGTTCTAGCTTGTGCCACTTTGATCCAGCATAATCCCAAATCCCTTTGCCTGCCAGTTCCCTTTAAACTCCACAACCAGATGCTTGGGTTGCAGGGAGAAGGGAGGGGTCTCAACTCCTTCAAATCACCTTGACCTCTCTTGTTTTGCATTTTTGCTTGTTTGCCAACTGGATTGATATGAAAAGGATTTAATGTGAATGAGGTCTCATTCCTTCCAGGCTCTTTAAAGAATTAAAGTTAAAGAACTTTTGAATTAGTTTAGTGCCAGTCACTACTCAAAGATAGACTTAAAATCTCTTAACCTATTTTTATGCCTAATACTTTTCCAATAAAATCTTTGTCTAATATGTTAGTACAGTTTGTATGTTTTCTAGACTTAAGAACTAATTATAAGAGTTAGAAGCCACTGCTAGGTTATGCTTCAAGGGTGGGGGTGGGGTCTGTATTACCATTTTGTTTTTCCACGATACTAAGGAAGAATTCAGGTCAACAGCTTTCCCTTCCCAGGAGATGAAAGTACTTACACGTTCCTGGCATCCCAGAAAGTATCTGGCAGTGCCTCTGTCTGGTGTAGCATTGCCTAGAGGAAGGAATAGCACAAGCATCCACTCTTCTCGCGGCTTCTCAAAGGAACACATCCTTTAGCTCACACACTCTTTAAACTAGAGAACAACACCACAGGCTCAGTTCCTAGGGATGTCCCGTCCCTTCTCCCACGACAGAGGTCACAGTTATTTCACAGCTAAAAATGCAATTCACACTCTACTCAATATCATAGTTAATAGAAAAATCTGTCTTAATCCATCTTTAGCAATTGTTTCTGTGGAAGGGTGGGGGGGCATGAAAAAATAATTAAACAAGTATTTGAATGTTCCTACTAAACAACCTCTTAAAAAAGATTTGATGGTCTCTATTCTTCTAAAACAAGTAACCACATAGCAATTTCCTGTGACCTACTGTCAACTAGATTCTTTAAGCATTGTATGGACATTTCACTATAGATTTAGTTACATTCTTTTTAAAATTTTTTGTTCTGCTGGCATGTATGTCTGTATACCACATATGTGCTTGGTGCCCAGTAAGGTCAGGAGACTTGTTGGATCCTCTTAAACTGGAGTTACAGATGGTTGTGAGCCACCATTAGGAGGCTGGGAATCAAACACCGGTCCTTTGGAAAGACCACCCTGTGCTTGTGGGAGGTCCTTCTGTCTATGTGTTGCTTTTATTGGTCAATAAATAAAGAACTGCTTTGAGCCTATGGCAGGGAAGAACAGAACTAGGCTGGAAAGCTAGGCTGTATGCTGGGAGAGAAAAGGGCGGAGTCAGGGAGCCGCCATGGAGCGGCCAGAGTCAGACATGCTGAAACTTTGCCGGTAAGCCATGCCACATGGTGATACACTGATTAATGGAGATGGGTTAAATTAAGATGTAAGAGTTGGCCAATAAGAAGTTAGAACTAATGGGCCAAGCAGTGTTTTAAATAATACAGTTTCTGTGTGGTTATTTTGGGGCTAAGCGGCCAGGAACAAAACAAGCAGACTCCTCCAACACATACTGTTACTCTTTTAACCACTGAACCATTTCTCCAGCCACACAGTCTTTGTTTTTTTAATTCTTGTTTACCTCTATTTCCGAAACATTTGTTAGATCAGAAGGTATCTTTAATTTCTAAAATAAAACACTTTTTGAGTATAAAATTACAGTCAAATGACACTGAGTCATACATCAAGGCACCAAATGGTGAAAAGATTACATTTAGTGAAAAATGTCATAGAGCTACATGTACAAAGAAATCATCCTATCATCTATCTATCTGTCTATCTATCTATCTATCTATCTATCTATCTATCTATCTATCTATCTATCTTCATCTGTCTATCTTCATCATCATCATCTACCTTTCACACACATATTTAGATAAAACTACCTATACTAACTCTTAAAATCCCAGAAGGGTTAAGTATATTATATCTAATCTTGGGCTCTTCTTCTACAATTTTGTTTTACATGGAGCAGTAAAACACTGCTTGCATTAGAAGTGTGTTTTAAAGTCAAGAGTATTGCTTGCTCTCCTGAGTGTGAACTGTGGATGAGTTCTAGCAGGACAACTGTAGAACCTTTCATTTGTAATGACCAGATGATTAAGGCCATGGCTTTATCTCCTCCAACCTTTCCCTTTGAAAATTTTAACTGATAATTTCCCAAAGTCAGTGAGAAAAACAAGTGAACAGAAGGACAAGAGAGAATCAGTTCACTTTTCTGGATGCACGAAACCATCAGAGAACACCGAGCTCTTGGCCAACTGTCTGCTCAAGCAAGGGGTGGAGGGATGCATCCTGTTCCCCACATGGAGAGAAGGTACATCAGGGGTGCAAAGGATGTAGAAGCTGTTTACCTCAATCACTCTGGAGCCCCTGCCCCAGAAACTGGTTTTTAAAAACCTCAAATTTATTGAAGGATGTGTAGCACTTTTAAGTGATTCCTATAGTTCTCCCCCAAGTCTGTGTGAGCACAATGCTTACATTCATTTCACAAATACAGAAATTATGATACAAACACACAATACTGTCCAACAGTTCCTCCAGGCAACCACAAAATTTGGGTTGGAGTCAATGCTGTGGCCCCAGACGTGAGCTGGTAAGGGCTGTTCCTTATTGCTCTACACTTTCCTGCTGAAATGTACCCTTATCACTATTTCAGTCTCTAGTAGTCATAAATGCCCTCATTTCCAGTGATGGCCAAATCCATCTTCAAGCTCTCTGTCCTAACAAAAGTTGTATTGATAGATGCGGGTACCCCAGCAACAAAGTAGAGGGGTAGTCCTCTCTGCCACCCTCCTTTTAGAAAGCAGGTTGGAGTAGGAGGTGATGATGCGGAAATTCTCACACTTCCTTAAAGGGTTATATCTAATTTCAATGTTAAGTACAATAATTAATAATAAAATGAACACTTCTAACAATGTATTGTAGCATAGGCTATGTGACTAATACTCTTTCTTTCTTATTCTCTCTCTCTCACTCCCTCAAAATATCCCACTATCTTTACTCACTCTTCTTGATGACTGTGGTTTTATGAAACTCCAGAAAACAAAGCTACAAACCAAGGAAATTACTGGAGATTTGGAGGGCCTGGGAAGGAGGAGTGGGAGGCAGTAAAACAGAATAATGGAGGAAGAGAAAGAAACAGAGGGGATGTTAACGTTGTTGGACACAACAGCATGTCAATCTTCTCAGGAGGCTTTGAGGAATCACAAAGAGCTAGCCTTAGGACCGTACCACTTGAGGATGGCAGAGCGGAGGGCATTTCTTGTCATGTGAAGGTATTCAGTGGGAGTGACAAGTTCCCAACATTTCTGCAAGCCAAGTGGCTGAGCAAGAAGGTTTTGTGGTGCGTAAATCCATTGGTAGAGAAAGAGGAGCTCAGGACACGTGGGAAACTGTTGACCTATGTGGAGACCACTTGCCAGAGCTTCAAGAGAGCTGAACCTGGGTCCTCTGGAAGAACAGACAGTGATTTAACTACTGAACCAACATCTTAAAGTCTTGAGAGTTAGAGTTTTAAAGGTAGAGAAGACACCATTCACAGGTCAGTTTATCCTCTGGAGAAGACCGAGATCTGGAACTCTTCTGCTGTCAAATACCTAGTATCCAGCTTTCTCCCAGGTCCATGTGCAATCTATGGCAATGTTAAGTTGCTATAACAAAAAGGACCTAGTAAGTCAAACGTACTTTTTCCTCTGGAGTAATGGTGTAGAAAGATTATGCTTCGGGGGGACATGTAATCTGCTTAATCTTTTAGGGACCCAGATACCTTATTTATTTATTTTCAAATTCCGACATCGTCTAGGGTGATTTCCTTAACTGGGTGACTAAAGCTAGGCCCCTGTCCTATCCAAAAGGTGACCAAAGGATGTTGGGGAGAGAGATGATACCCAAAGCTTCTCTTATTTTGCAAGTGGCACTTGAATGGCTCACAGCTTCTAAAATTTGGTTGTTGAATAGCTGGTCACAGATGGCTTATAACTGCAGGGGAAGTTGAGAAGTACAGTCCCTGGCTTGACATGTCCCCAGGAAAGGGGGCTCTAGGAGCTAACCAGCAGCCTGCATGAGCCACAGTTCAATCTTTCCAAATGCTGGAAGTGTCACTGCTGTCGCTCTGGTTCTATGTTGTGCCTCCTTAATCACACCTGCTCCAGCAAGGGAGAAAGGAGTAGACCGAGGAGAACTCAGCCAGGTGGCTGAGTTAGGGAGAGAAACACGATCCAGCAGGATACTTTAAACAAATACACACTGTGGCATCACAGTGAGGTACCTGCCATCCAGGAACAACTCTCCCTGTGAGAATGGGAGGCAGTTAGAGCCGTCCTGAAGAAGGTTTAGGTTAAAATTTGGCATCAAAATTTCTAAGCATAGATAAGGGAAGGAACGAAGGCAAATAAAGAAAGAACCCCAAAAGAAGTTGGTAGTAGTCAAACCCATGTTTAACCAGACTCTCTTGGCTTGGGAAAGGGATGGATATGCCTGTTCCTATCCCTGAGATGCAAATAAACACAGACAGGTCAGCTGTGCAGCAGGTTAATTCTAAATTTTGCCTCCCATAGGCTGAAATTCGATGATCATAGTCTACATCCTCTGGCAAGATCAGGAAGAGCCTGAAGGCCCAGTTAGCGCTGAATGCTAAAGGGTCCCAAGGGTTCTGCTACAGGGACATGAGAGTCAAAGGGTCCCAAGGATCCTGCTACAAAGGCATGAGAGGCAAAGGGTCCCAAGGGTCCTGCTACAGACACATGGAAGTCCCACAAGTTCAAATGTTCCAAGTTCATCAGAAAGTGCCAGGTAGAAGACTGGGTGAGAATGACCCAGCATTAAACAAGGTGGAAATGAAAACGAGATGGGCAGCTCCTGAGCATAGTGCTGAAGGTCACATGTAATTGATGAACAAGGTTGGTGGGTGACTTGAAACATTAAGAAAGAGTCAGGACAAGTATGGGAAAGGGAAGCCCAGACACGAAGCTTCTCCAGACAGTGCAACTCTGAGAGCCAAAGGCAGAGAATCAGATCCCTATTATTTCTTGATTATATGTCAACCTCAATGTAGTCTCTGGGCATGGATTTAAAGTAACAATTTAGAATAAATCATAATTAGAAAGCTAATTAACTGAAGCAATGCATAATAAAAGACATAGGCCTTGAATTGGGTATCTGAAGCTGGCTGACTTTGCTTTTGTAGTTTTTTTTTCTTCTGGAAGGAGGGACTATAGATTATATCTAAATATATCACAGTAACCCTAACAAATAGGCATGGGCACAATTAAGCCACTCGACATAAAGCAGAAAACTTCCCCAATGTCAGCAAGCAGCGGTGTTCTTTCAAATTTAAAGCTTCTATAAAACCTAAAAGGAAACACTAATCAGCAACCCTTTATCCTTTTAATGAAGGCCGGCAGCTCTCATATATATTTTTTAATCTCTCTTTGCTTTACAGTACACAGAAATAGCCTCTGAGTATGTTGCTTTCTCTATGCTCACCACAGAATTAGCAGAAAACCATACATCTAAAATGATGCCTCTTGAGTTCCTTGCTTTTAAAATCTTTTCTTTGAATAGGTGAGAAATCTTCAGCAGTATTTGAATATGTTCACCTGTGAGGATAACATGCTCAGTTTCAGAGAAGCAAAAGAGATAGGCCTTTGCACATATTTTTAAAGCCTTGTTGCACTCCCAGGCTTTAAGGCTACACATAACTTGTCCTTGACAGAACAGCAAGATGGGTAGGGGTGGTCTTTGTATTCCACCTCTCCGTTCATGTCATCACCATGGTCATTGTCATTATCATCATAGTTCTCTTTGTCATCCTCACTGTTCATTGTCCTCTCCACACCACTCCCCGGGCTCTGACACTTTCTGATGACGTGTGGTGTGGTATACATGACCTAGAAATTCCAGACTTTGGAGTCACACTGCTTGAGGTCATCCTGTAGTTCTATCACTAATAAGCTGAATTGTAGAAGCCATTTAAGTTCTCAGATTCCCTATTCCTCATTTGAAGAACGGAGAGGAAGTGGCTGGGTTGATTGTGAGGGTTGTGCTAACATCACTGAGCCTTTTAGAAGATTTCCTGGAGCACAGGAGGCACTATGCATGTAAAATGTGTGTTTCATCACTTCATCTGACTGCTCAGCACATCTCCAACTGGACCCCAACCTCCCTAAGCTATGAGCACTTCAACCTTAGATATCCTGCTTGTCTTGTCTGCTAGGAAGCTTAGCTCCCTTTATGTCCTTCTCTCAGCCCACTGTTGGAAAGAACAAGTTGAGCATATTCTGGAACAGGGCTACTAAATTTGAACATCCATGCAAATCATATGCTGACCTTGTTGAAATGCAGAATAGATTTAGCTGGTCCAGAGCCTGACGAAGTGCTGACATTGTCCTATGGATCACACTGAGGAAAGGAAGAAGTTCAAGTCATCAAAAGCCAGGTCCCTATCCATTTGATGGCTTTTGGTCTTTATGAAGATTTCTCTACTTCATACAGTATATTTAAGTTACAGATTCTGTATTGCATTGATACAGATATTAAATTAATAAATAAATACAAAATGTTCAGCAAAGTGCCCCACATTTAACAGCCATTGACTGGTAGCTATTAAGTTGTTAAGAACAGGTTGCTAGACACTAATTCCCAAAGGGAATTTCATTTTAAAGAAAGTTACCTAGACAAGGGGAAACTCACTGCTTTAATTCCCAATTGTACGATCAAATAAAGAATTATCAAGTGTTACTTCAACCAACTTCCAGGCTGACAGAGATAAAAGTATGCGAATAAAACTCTGTAATTTCCAAACAAAGGCCCCCGACTTTGACTCCAGCATCACACAATCCACAGCCCAAGGGCTGCTGTTTGGAGCCCAAATAAGTAATATGGAGAGTTCTTTTCCACCTAAAATAGTCAAACATCTAAGCCAGTGGTTATTCAACCTGTAGGTCATGAACCCTTTGAGGGTCACATATCAGATATCCTGCATATCAAATAATTACATTATGAATCATAACAGTAGCAAGGTTAGTTATAAAGAGCAAATTTTATGGTTGGAGGTCACCACAAGAGAAGAAACAGTATTAAAGGGTGGCAGCATTAGGAAGGTTGAGAACCACTGCCTTAAAAGGTCATTCTGGAACACAATAGCACGTAATTTGGGGTATGTTGATGAAGAATCTGCCTGTGGCTGGGGAAGAGCCTCAAATGAGAGGACCAAAAAGTACAGAAGTGGCACTCTCATAGGGACAGGAGCTAATTCCACAGCTACATGGACCACCAAGCAGTGCACACAGCATCGGGCAGAATGCCCCAAAGGTTGACCTCTGAACTGGCAACAGTTATAGCTTAACCAAATATTGCTCTCATCCTACCTTAAAAAAAATCACAAAAGCAAGACCTAAGAGGATCAAATGAATTCCAAAATAATTTGATTGCATCACAGGCAAAAATATTCAATACTCAATGAAGTAGAAATTATGAAGTCTGGCATAGAATCAGATTATGAAGCATGAAAGAGAAAGCAAGGAAATACAATATATAATAAAGAGAAAATTCAACCAATAAAACACAATTCAGAAATGACATAAATGTTAGAATTAATGGAGAAAACAGTTATTATATGCATCTCGATGTTAACATTTTTTTATCACAGACACAAAAGAAATAAAAGACACAAATTAAACTTTGAGAAATGCAAACTATAAGTGTCTCAGATGAAAAATGTGGTGGATAGGATTAATAGCAACTTACATATTGTAAAAGAAATAATCAACAAAGCTAAAAGTCTATGAGTAAAAGCTATCCACACTTAAAATAGAGAGAAAAAAAATTAGAAAATGAACGAAGAACCATTAAGATATGGGACATTTTCAGATGGCCAAATGTATAGTTGGAATTAAGTTCTATTCACTGGATGAAGAACAGAAACAGTCAAAACATGGGTCACTATGATGTTTTCATATTATTTCAGTTACTTTAAAGAACAATGGAAAGGGCTGGGAAGATGGCTCTGTTAGTAAACTGCTTGCCTCTCAAGCATGAGAACCTGAGTTCAAAGCTCCAGTACCACATAAAAAGGTCAGAACAGCCAACTCCATCTGTAATCCCAGCCACTGGTGAGGTGGACGCAGAAGGATCCCTGGGGCTTGCTATCCAGCCAGCATAGGCAACCAGTGAGCTCTATATTCCATGAGAGATCTTGAACCAAAACTAAAGATGAGAAAGCAATTGAGGAAGACACACAATTCTGACCCCTGGCCTTCTTATGGAAATGCATACACACCCCTGTTCACATACAAAAGGAAACTGACAGCATGTTGTGGAATTTGTACTACTGTAGATAAAATGTGACAATGTGGGTTGGAGAGGTGGAAATGAAACTTTAAGTCTCATCTATAGTAAATAATAGAAGGTCATTGGGATGCCTAGGATGACAAATTAAAGATGTTTATTCTGAGTCCCATTAACTGAAGTAGCAAATGTTACAGCCAATAGACTACAGAGGAGAGTGGAATAAAAATCTATTTATTTATTTTTCTTAAAAAATCGGAAGCTGGGAGATGGTGTCTCGTGCCTTTAATTCCCGCACTCGGGAGGTAGAGGCAAGCTGAGTTCGAGGCCAGACTGGTCTCCAGAGTGAGTTATAGGACTGGTTCCATAGAAACCCTGTCTCCAAAAAAAAAAAAAAAAAAGAAAGAAAGAAAAAAGAGAAAAGATAAAGAAAGAAAACAAAAAGGGGGCGGGGACAACAGAGAGACAGAAAACAAATTACTAGAGAATAGACTTCAGCCTTAACATATTGCTAGCTGCATAAATGTAAATGGCCTAAACACCACAAACCAAAGGTAAAAGATCATCAAATTGTATAAGAAGCAGAAACCACTACAAATAAAGGGAAAATAGAAATCATTTTAGAAGCAAGTGAAAGTGAAAGCGCAGTTTTACAAAACACATCAGTACATTAAATTAGTGCTTGGGGGAAATTCTGTGACAGTAAATATGCATATTGGAAAAATAAAGGTCTCAAGTCAAAGGTCCCATCTTCAACCTTAGGAATTTAAAAAAATGAGCAAATTAAACCCAAATAAATAAAAAGAAAATAAATTATAATGTGATGTCAAACTATGAGATGGACAACAGAAAGCTAGAATGCCATAGGAAAAAATCTATGTACTAAAAAATTAATTCTTTGAAAAGATCAATAGAATTGATGAATTTTAGCCTGACCAGCAGAGGCAGTTGGGAGAAAAGGAAGGGGCTGTGAAGGGGGAACAATATATAGGACAGCACTACTGACCCCATTTTATGCTAAGAAATTCAACAACTTAAATAAACATGGTCCGTAGAAGACAAACAACTAAACTTCACTCATGAAAAGAATAGGTAAGAGAGATTGCCATAATCAATTATAAAAGTTGAATTTATAATTAAAGACCTTTTCCCATGGAGAGACTCCCATGACTAAATGAGGTCACATTGAACTCTGTCATTTAAAAAGAAAACCAATGCCAGTGTTACACATACACACTCAGAAGATGAAGGGTGAACTAATTTCAGACCTATTCCATAAGCTAAGCACTACCTTGAGATCCAAACCAAAGCTACCATAGAAAACAAAGCAAAAATAAAACCATAGATAAATATCCATCACAAATAGAAATGTCAATCTGAACAAAGGCTTAGCAAATCAAATCCAACCTCAAAGAAAAGGGAAATAACTTTATTATCAAGTGGAACTTGTCAGAACAATGTGGCATTGATTTAACATTTGAAAATCAATATGATTGTCATTGCATTAGCAAATGAAACAAAGAACTATAAAACCCCCTCCATAAATGCAGAAAGCATTTGAAAACTTGGACATTTATTTGCTTTTGATTTATAAAGTATAACTTCCCAACAAAATAGGAAGAGCATCTATGAAAAATTAACACCCAATGACATCTTTGATGGTATTCTCGTTTCTAAGGATGCCGATCAGGAACTGATGTACATCCTCATCTTTTCTTCTCAGGGGTATACCAATGGTTATAATCAATGGAAGGAGGCAGTAAAAAGAAACAAGAGGCATCTGATTGGCAAGAAAGAAACCCTTTTTATCCTCAGTGGTTATGACAATCCACATAGAAAACTCTGGGATTCTATAAAAAGAAAAGCTTCCTGGAACTACTATGTGACAGTTTCAGGATAGTTGAAAATTAAATAATGTATTTCTATGTATCAGCCTCAAATGATCATAAGTAGAATTTAATAGCAATTCCATTTATGATGGCATCTACATGCAAAGTAGTGAGGGATAATTGAAAATATGTGCAAGGTGTGTACATTGAAATTATAAAACATTATTATGAGGTATGAAAGATTAAATTATTCATAGGTTAAGACCTCCTCTTTTAAAATATTGCTTCTCTATAATTTGTTTTTAGATTTAATGCAACTGCTATCAAAATATCCACAGAATTTTTCCCGTTTGCTCTAAAAATCATGTAGAAATAAAAGGAATTGAGATTACCCAACAAAAGAACTTTGAAGGAAGGCTAAGTTGGGAGGACAAATAACAATAGCTGATTTCATGATTTATACAACTGTACATTCTCTAGGCTTCATTCCTGAGTTATGCCAAAACTCTGACTTTAAAATAATTTTAAATTTAGTTTTACATGATACTTTTTCCTCTAACAATAAGATTGTCTAACATTTAAATAGTTTTATTTAAAGTATTTTTATTTATTGAGTCTTTGAGGATTTCCTACATTATATTTTGATCATATTCACCCCTTCCCCATCTCTTTCCAGATTCACCCCCATTTCTTACTCACCCAACTTTGTGTCCTTATTTCCTGTTTTGTTTTGTTTTGTTTTTAAACTTATCCATTGAATCCACCCACTTAGCATGGCCCATATAGTACTCTCTGTGTATATACACAGGGTGTATGATATAGATGACTCATTCTGCAGTCATTTATTCCATGTGCACTGACCAGTTGTGGATGTTTGTATGAGTCACTCTCTATTGCAAAAAGAAGCTACTCTGGCGACCTTTGAAAAATGTAATAATCTAATAGTATAATGAGAAGTTGTTAGGAGTCAGTTTAATACATTGTCCCACTAATAGAGTCAGAGAAATAGGTTCCACCTAGAATCTATGATCTCTCTCATGACATAGTCTCAGCCCCAATATTTGGGTTTATATGCTTTCTATCTTGTGGAGCATACCTTAAAACCAATCAGAAAGTGGTTGGTTTCTTGCATGACATTTATGGCACTATTGCATCAGTGGGCATGTCTTGACTGGCCAGTTGTTATTGTAACTTGCAGTGTTCACAGCTAGATAAGATTTATGAATACTTCTATCCTCTGGTACCATGCATAGCACCTTCCAGAACTATGAAAGCTAGCCAATAGAAATGAAGCATCCAGGTAAATACCAGCTTAATTTCTCCATATTTTATGATTCAAGTATGTTATATCTTCAGCAATAGAACCTGGAAGGTAACTAGAGCAACGGCATTAGTCAGTAACATTTGGGATCTTACTGACCAACAACTGAAATTAAAGGACACCTATTTCTGACATTGAGCTTTTTACTTGTTAGCCTGCAGTATTTATTAGGGGCACCGATGCTCTGTTCTATAAAATTTTCCAATGTTATCTATGCTTATATTTAAGACAATTTTGGAGTAGTTTTTCACATGACTCTTTCATAAGGTCTTTAGTGTTAGTTAACCCTGCCCATACTCCCTCCCATCACCCCATTTAACCATTTAACCATTTCTGTTTCATTATTCCCCTTTTCTTTCTTTATATAACTGTTCTATTTTTCTTCCTTTGAAACTTCCCCCATGACCCATTACCCACAATCCTTCTGCTACTCCACCTATCCTCACCCTCCACCACCGCTGCATGATGTCTACTATTTTTTTAAAAAAAATGGCTATCACTAAAGAGGTGTTGAAACACCAAGAATAGGTTGGTTTTTGAGGTTAAAAATTAGTAATGCAGCTACAGCAGACTACCAAAGTTGTTTTTCTATTGAGCTGACATAAAATATGGCTAGGCCCTCATCTTTCTTTTGGATTCAGAAATTTACTGTCTGTATTTTACTCCTGTCCCATCAGCCCTAAAAATATAGCCTATTATCTTGTTCCATTAAATCACCACATAAAGACAAACAGGATAATTCATTTCATAAGAATTCACAATATAGCGTGCCTACATTTTAGAGAAGGGCTACTTCAGATGAAAAACACCTTTATTTTTGACACTAAGAATTAGAAAGCTAAGTATATTTTCCAAAACTTCTCTGAAGTCTACTGATTTTGCCTTGATCCAAGTGACTGGCTCCATTCTTGATTCCTAGGGCAGCTTCATCTTTAACTCTATTTCTACTTTACCCATTACAGTCTATGTGCAGCCCAAATAACAGAGTCTCCCATCAAAGAGAGAAGTCAGACCGTGTGCTTCTTTCCATTTTGTGTTATCCTTTTGGCTTCTAACTCCTCAGAGGCCGACACAACTTCTGGCCTCATGCCCTCATTTTCCTCCACTTAATTCCTAGACCCACTAGCTTGTGACTTCTTTCCTGGGACTTTCTGGGCACATAGTTCCTGTAGAGCCAGCCTTTGTACTTTCCATTCAACCTGCGTGTTACCCCATACATCATCAACCCAGCTAACTGAGTCACTCTCTGAGACTTCCCCACAACTGGCTTGCCTCAGTGAGATCCAACTTCAACTATCATTTTAAATTAAAACACATCCCTCATTCAGATTACTTTATTATTATTTATTATCTGTCTATGAAGGCAGTAGTTTTTATATGTTTTCTTTGAGAAGAGTGTCTAGCACAGAGTGGAGATTGATAAATATTTATTGAATCAGTGACTAATTCCATATTCATCAAGCCAGACATAGGTGAAATAAACTAAATCACCTTGCCCTGCCTATATGCATATAGCCCAAAGTGACATTTACTACAGAATAAAGAAGTTAGGGTGATTCTGGGTGGTCACTTCTGGACATATTTCAGAAATTGGGGCAACTAAGCTTTTAGCATTTTAACAGTCTCCTTGAATTATCTTGAATTCAAGATATGCTGAATATGTTATTATTATTATGGCTCTATTGCTTGTTCTGAGAGAGGCCCATCTGTCTCCTCTCTCTTCCCCACTCCATCTGTCTTCTCATCACATGTTCTCTCTCTCATTTTCTCTCTTTGACCTTATGATTTGAATAAGTGCAAAATGTCTTTGGCACTACCCAGAGTGAATTAAAAGCTGAAGGCTCTCCTCTGTTGATACAACAAAAAGAAGCCAAGTAAATCAATTAGAGGAATGGGGTGGAAGAGAGTGTGGGATGGAACGTTTGTTTGCTTATATTAATATATTTGTGTGTGTGTGTGTGTGTGTGTGTGTGTGTGTGTGTGTATGCTTAAACTTCACTTCATCTAAAAAAAGAACTTCAGCAGAGCCAAGGATGTGATTTGTTCTTTTTATTTTAGTCTAAAGAAGAGAATCAATATTTTAAAACATCTACAATTTATGATTGGTGTCTGCATACATATGTTAATATAAGTATTTGGTACATATAGAAAATAAATAAAACTCCTTTTAACCTTTTACACTATTGAAAATACTTCAAGTAAACTGAAAAGTAGAAAAATCATAAAATTATCAATCTTTTTTTTAACAATTACCCATAGTTTTAATCTATTTTGTTCCTTTTTTTTTTTTAGTTTTTCAAGAAAGAGTTTCTCTGTGTAACAGTCCTGGATGTCCTGGAACTCACTTTGTAGACCAGACTGGCCTCAAACTCATTAAAATCTGCCTACTTCTGCCTCTAGAGTGCAGAAATTAAAGCTGTGAGTCACCATGGCCTGGCTTGTTCCACAAATTTTATCTATCATTTACAAATTTATCTATAATTTAACTACATAATCTCTTGTTAAAAATCTGCTTAGTCATAAATCATAGGCATCAGTATAAATGATTCAACTCTTTTAGGATCCATTCCTAAAATTCAAGGATATTCTCCTAAATAATCACAATAGCATCGTGATAGCTTTCCTTAGTTCCTTCTCTATTGCTGTGATAAAGCATCATCATCAATGTAGCATCTGTACTATGGGATGGTACGCGAGCAGGGAACTAGGCTGGAGACTTAAAAACACATGCACACAGACAGATAGAGACACGGGGACACGGGTCATGCTTGATACAAGAATGCCAACTTTATTGTGCTTCAGGGAAGCTTATATATGGATCCTTAACTGATAGCCACAACCCAGCTCTTGGGATCTTTTAGCTGCAGGCCTCACCAGAACTCACTCCCTTGCCATCAAGGTCTTGTGCTCAGAGCAGCACAGGTAAACAAGTTGTTTTGCTCAGTTCACTCCAGCAGGCAAAGGGTCTGAGGCAGGCAAAGAAAGTCAAGGGGCCGAGGATCTGCAGCTCCCAACAGCTCCCCCTTTTCTATATCGTCAGACCAGGCCTGTCTTGGGTTGCAGAAGCACAGATTCACATCTTACCCATCATAAAGAACACTTACCTCAGCACGCAAGGCCTCTATCTTGGGTTGACTGCGACAGGCTCCTGTCTTACCCCTCTCTGGCTCACTGGTCTTTCCATAGCCTGCTAACCCATACTGCTGTCAGAGGAAGCCCACTTTCTTGGCCAAATAGCAATTTACATTGCTGCTGTTGCTGCTGCTGCTGCTGTTGCTGCCTGTTGTAGAGGCAGAGCAACAGAAACCCTCCAGCTACAGGAGTTCCGGCTGTTCAGCAAGCCTAGGCTGTATGGGAGTGGCTGAACTGGCATGGGCATGGCACAAATATAATGAAAGGAAAGGGAGCAGCCAACCACATGCTCCGACTGCTCTTATAAAAGGAGGTCTATAGGTCAAACCGAAAAATACCCTGGCAAAAATTACATAGGGGATTCTGGATCTCTAAGGCAGTGGCAACCTGTCTGGCTAGGGAATCAATGGTGCTAGCCACAGCAGCCGTCTGACTGGTGGCAATTCCAGTTGTCTCAGAGGCCGCAGTGGTGACAATAACAGCCACCTGTGGTGATCCCGAAGTCTTGGCCAGGATGGCTCAGCACCAGTTGACTCTCTGGAACAGGCACCAAGCCCAGAACCCAGCCCACAGTGGCAGTCATCTCGTTAGCCCAACAGCTGGTCCAAAGACCCAAAACCTGAGAATAGTTAAGGGTAGAATCATTCAAGGTATAATTAGTCACGGATAGCCACATGAGAAGCCCTATATTGGCTCTGGTTTTCCATCTTGCTGTGCTATTAAACAAGGTAGAATCCTGCACAATCAAGGGTCAAAATTTTAAACACGTATGAAGTCCACAGAGATACCATCCCATGAAAGTAGACACTATACCACATTGGGCTGGATTCCAGAAATGAAACTCCTGAGAATCCTTGCTAACATTCTTGTAAAGGGATCACAGTCCCCATCACCATAATGAATAATGTGCTCTGGCTATAAATCACAGTACCAGGCCAACATTCAGCACAAGGAGAAAGAAAATTCAGAAAAAAAAAAAATAAAGCTGTGGCTGATGATCAGGAGAACCGTCCATAGGAGGCACAAGCCATTCAGGAATCCAAATGGGGCTTTCAATAGCCTGCAGAAACATACACTTCCATGCCCCCAAATGAGGACTGGATCAGGCCCCGTCCATGCTCCAGTCAACACATCCTTCCACTGTACCATCGGATGAGTAGAGTCATGGGGCTGCCAGTGCCTCTGAGCAGCTGATGTTTGAGTATGTGATTCAACTGTTTTTCCTGATGTTTCCAAGTGGGGAAGAACCTTAGCAACTGATATGCTATCAGTAAAAAGATTAATGGGTTTAGCTGGAAAAGTAACTGAAGCTAAATGAATGGCAGCCAATTCTACTATTTGTGCAGACTTGTAGGGTACTTTTATTTTAACAGTCTTCTGGGCTGTAACTACAGCAGCTGTGCCATTAGAGGATCCATCTGTAAATACATTAAGGGCGCAATCTAGGGGAGCTAGTGAAATAATTTTAGGAAAGCAAACTGGATGTTCCTCAAAACAATTTACTAATTTATTGGGGGGGGTAATGATTATCAAATTCAGCAGACTGAGTGGTTAAAAAGATGGCCCATTCTGGGCTAAATAATTGGAGCCAGTTAAGCTGCTGCTTATTGTTCGGAACAATCACTTCATCAAGGTTTTTGCCAAACGTCCTAAGACTTTCCAGGTAGGCAGTGTGCAACACCTCCAGGTCAGCCAAATGATAGGGCTGCACAACCTTTTTGGGAGAGGCTTATCTGTGCACCAAGAAAATAGGTCCCTCCTGCCAAAAGGCTGCAAGGCTGTGCAAAAGACCAGCAGAAGCAAAGGCTGGCAATAATCAATATAATTCAGATGGGCTTTTGCTAACCTCTGTTTGACTAATCTAAGACATTCACAGCCTTCAGGTATCAGTAGCCTGGGAGATATGGGGTTTGAATCACCTCTTAAGATTTCAAATAAGGGTTTTAATTCTCCTACTGTTAATCCCATTGGTGGTCTAATCCAATTAATGTCTCCCAAAAGCTGTTGAAAGTCATTTAGAGTGTAGAGTTGATCTATTCTAAGAGTGATTTTTTTTTTGTGGTCAAACTCCATCCTGTAGGAGTTGATGGCCCAAATACTGAAAGGAAACATAGTTTGCATTTTCTCAGGGGCAACAACTAAACCAGACCATTGCAGTCGCTCATAAAGTGTTTGCAATCCTGCATACAAATCCCTTGAGGCTGCAATAAGAATATCATCCATATTTGTTAACCTGCCTAAGGTTCTGCAATAGTCATCAACTACCAGATTTCTTTTTTATAACAAATATGGGGGTATTCCAAGGGGAAGTGGATTGGACTATATGCCCAGCAGCTAACTGTTCTTGCACAAGCTTCTAAGCAGCCAGTAACTTTTCCTCTGATAGGAGCCACTGTTCCACTCCTACTGGCCTAGTTTCTCTCCATTTGATGGGAATTGCAACTTGTGGCTCAACAGTGGACCTCAGAATAAATTTTCCAACCTTGTTCTGTCCCTGCCACACCCCACAGTCAACTCTTCATCAGCAACAGCCTGTGGATGCCCATGATGATCTCTGCCCAACCCCCACCCAGGGCTAAAGCCCTGGTCTGCTAACGTATGTTGCACAGGTTCAGTGGTCAGGACTGCCCCCATAGCTTGTAAAATATCTCTTCCCCACAAATTGAGGGGAAGGTGTTCCAGGACAAATGGTCTAAAAATGCCCTCATGACTTTCTTCATCCTCCCAATCTAAATATTGGGTATTGCGCCCTGAAAAACAGGCCATTCCTACCTCCTGTAATGCTGTAGAGGCCAGGCTGTGGGCCAATGTTTTTTAGCAATCACAGAAGAATCAGCCCCTGTATCCAGAAGAGCTTTGAACTTTTTCCCATTAATTGTTAATGCCAGTGTGGGGCAGTTCTCTAAAGTAGAAACCCAAAGAGTGCCAGTCTCTTTATTCCCTCGTTCTTGTTTTAGGAATGGATTAGTAGAGTGAAACAGGGGCAAAAGTATTAGTTGAGCTATTCTTGCTCCTTGAGGGATGACAAGGACTCCCCCCCTGGCTTCAATTATAATTTTAATTTTTCCAGTATAATCATAGTTTATCATTCCTGGTAGAATTTTAATCCCTTTAAGTGCTGAACTACTTTTTCCCAGGACTATTCCTATTGACCCCTCTGGAATAGGTCCATATACTCCAGTCCACAATGCCTGCACACCCATTTGTGGGGTCAATATTGCCTGGGTGGAAACACAGAGGTCCAATCCAGCATTTTCTGGGGTGCCTTGGACAAGGTCGTGGACAGTGAGGTGTTTCCCTGAGAAATGAATCTGATAGGAGCAGCTGGTCTACTCATTGCCCCATATATTTGCATTTTGGGAGCCCAAGGCAGGCCCCTCCTCCTGTTTCTCAACACTGGAAGGGGATTTCCATTCTAAAGTGGCACTCATTAGCCCAATGCCCCCCCCCCGACATGTCAGGCAAATAACTGAATTTTTCCTGGGCTGGCTATCTACTTCTACTTACAGGGCAATTCCTTCTAAAATGTCCCTGTTGCCCGAATTGAAAACAAGTCTTTGATCTAGCTAGCTCCACCTCAACTCCCACTAAGAGCAGAAGTAATTACTTGTCCTATAACGTGAGTGCTATTAATGTCCTTGCATAACCGAATATAATCATTTAAACTTTTATTTCTATATGGATGTATAGCATCCTGACAGTATCTATTAGCAGTTTTGTAAGCCAATTGTTTTATAACAGGCATAGCTGTGTCTACATCCCAAAAAATATGACCCCCCAGCTGTAACAGATGGTCAACAAACTCAGGATAAGTTTCCGAAGGTCCTTGAAGAACCTTAGTCAGCTGTTCCCCCATTTCTTTATTAGGTAGAGACTTCCAAGCTTTAACAGCTGCAACAGCTATCTGAGCATAAGCAGCAGGGTCATAAGTAATCTGTGCTGCTAATCCTGCATACTGTCCTGCACCAGTTAACATGTCAAGGTTATGCTGGGGGAAACCTGTGGCAATGTTACACCATGCAGTATCTGTGCAATTCTCCTGCATTTCACTCTCCATAACAAATAATCTCCTCCTGAAAGACAGGCTCTATGGAGCTGCATCCAATCACTGGGCATAAGGTTGAGTTCCACAAAAGATTCCATTAAAGCCACAGTGAGAGGAGCATGGGTCCCGTAGGCTATGACTGCTTCTTTTAGTTGTTTTCTGTCTTTAGAGGCAAGAGGGTTATGTTGCCTGATCCTCCCTCTTTGTGTATCACTAACCTCTACAACTGGATAAATTTGCCTCTCTCCACTCATATTTCTTAGTCTCTCTAGGATTTCTCAGATTTCTGCCTCTAGGTCAATAGGGGTGGAGGCAACAGCAAAAGTATTTGAAGCAGCAAGGGATGGATTCTGCCATGGAGGTCTTACAGAAACATCTCTATTTGCTTGTCTCCTTTCTTCTTCTTCCTCTTCCATAAAGTTCTTAATAGATTTTACAGATTCCTCATCCTGAATTTCCTCAAAAGTTTTGGCCAAATTGTCAAACTGTTCCTTCACCTTCCCATTGTCGCTGAGAAGCGCGTCATTGACTAAATGCCAAAATGAAAATACTCCCATGGGAAATTCTCCTGGCCCTTGCTCTTTCAAAGCTTTTTGAAGGTCAGCTTTTACCTGATCCCAATTGGGAATATTAAAACCTGCCTGTGAAAACCAGGGATTAAATTCTAAAACTGTTGTAATAAATAAACTCTTGTGCTGTCTCAGTTTTAATAACTGTACCCTGTTTCTCTAAAAGAACCATCAATTAACCTGTCAATACATGAACAGAATTATTGGCACCCATCTTCAATCACCCTCACCATCAATCTCTTACTCACTTGCTGGCCAGCCTTCCGAGGGCAATCCCTCAAAGTCTCCCCAATTCCCGATCTTGCTGGGGCCTCCATCTGTAGTGCCTACACTATGGGATGGTATGTGAGCAGGGAACTAAGCTGGAGACTTAAAAACACACAGACAGACAGAGAGACATGAGGAAACAGGTCATCCTTGATATAGGAGTGCCCAGTTTACTGTGCTTCAGGGAAGCTTACACAGAGATCCTTATCTGATAGCCATACCCCAGCTCTCGGGATCTTTTAGCTGCAGGCCTCATCAGAATCTACTTCCCTGCCATTAAGGTCTCATGCTCAGAGCAGGCAAAGGGTCTGAGGCAGGCAAAGAAAATCAAGGGGCCAGGGGTCTGCAGCTCCCAACAGACCAAGACAATTTATAGAAGAAAGCATTTAATTTGGGGCTTAGTTTCAGAGGTTGAGAGCTCATGATGGCAGAACAAAGGCATGGTGGCAGGAACATTTGAGAAACACAAACTGATTCACAAACAGGAGACAAAAATCACACTGGGAATCTCAGGAGTCTTTTGAAACACCTCTAGTGGCACACCTCCTCCAAAAGGGCTACACCTTCTAATCTTTCTTAAACAGTTCCACTAATTGGGAACCAATTATTCAAATGAGTCTCTGAGGGCCATTCTCATTCAAACCACCACACATGTAAAAATATAATTACCTAATATTCAATCCATAATTTTTTTTGGTTTATTGAGACAGGGTTTCTCTATAGCTTTGGTGCCTGTCCCAGAACTAGCTCTTGTAGACTAGGCTGGCCTCAAACTCATAGAGATCCACCTGCTTTTGCCCCCCGAGTGCTGAGATTAAAGATGTGTGCCACTACCACCAGGCTCAATCCATATTTAAATTCCCTCAGTGGACCTCCAAATTTATGAAGTCAAAACTTAATCAAGGACTATATATTCATGAATTACTTGACTTATATCTTTTTTAGAATATATCTCTTTGGTATTTTCTCTTTCTTTTATAATATTAGTTTTGTGAAGATTTCAGGTCAATTGTATTCTGCAAATAAACAACAAAGAAAACCTGTTTCCAACAAAGTAGAAGGCAAGAGTCAACACCTGATGTTGCCCTCTTGCTTCCACAGGCAGGCTATGTTATCCATGTATACATGCTGTGCTATCCATGTATTCAAACACATATCACACAGATAACATACACACACACAATGTATCTCTGGCCTCATTAATCTGGATTTACACAGAGACAATGGCAAAGACCTCAGTCTTCTCTGTTGTAGCAAGTTCTTAGGAGTCTCAGAATCATGTTCAAGTTCACCAGTCCTCTACATCTTAAACTGAATTCTATTTTCTGTAGAATCCTAACCAGCTTTCAAGGAAATAGAAAGGGGGTAGATAATATTTT
This sequence comes from Ondatra zibethicus, assembly GCA_004026605.1. Taxonomy (NCBI): domain Eukaryota; kingdom Metazoa; phylum Chordata; class Mammalia; order Rodentia; family Cricetidae; genus Ondatra; species Ondatra zibethicus. The sequence continues at coordinate 32,823 of PVIU01008610.1, read as the reverse complement.
TTGATCCCTTGCCCTATACATATACACGGCACAAACTTACCCATAAATAATGGGTAGAGCCTTTCTATCAATACAATATAAATGAATGTACCTTGAAATTGGTCATGCACCTGATTGCACCCCATGAAGCTTTACACAGCATTTTATTTAATATATATTAGAATAGGCAATTTTGAAGTAATAAGAGGTTTTAAAGATGAAAGATGAGAAATAAATAAGGAAAATAAAGAACAATCTTACATGGATGAACATGGATATGAGTCACAGATACAGGGATATAGCCATTCATAAGGACTTGGTCAAATTTCAGTTTTCAAGGTCATCTACCTAGAGGTTTTGTCTCACGTCATGTTGAAGCCACAGTGTCCTTGGACTCAATTTTCAGATCTGTAAAATGGGAGTGGTTATAGCCTGCCTCATGTGATACCTAAGAGAAATTTGTGAGATGTACATGGATGACAAAAGGCCATGTAATTATAAAATGCCATGTGTTCTGCATTGAAAAAGAATTGCTCTAGAGTGAAAGTGGCAAGGCACAGTTTAAAGACAGCTTTTCATGCCATATCCAGATCCACACCCAATCCAAACTAAAGCTGGTTTCTGCCAAAGAAACATTTCTTTAATTTGAAGTGTGTCGATGACCAGGCTAGTGATCCTCAAAAGGAAGGCCACCATGGTGCAATTACCAGGCTGATTTTGTCATTTTATTTTATTTCTATGTGTATGGGGTTTCTGCTTATATGTATGTTTATGGTCCATGTGAGTTCAGTGCCCTTGGATGGCAGAAGACAACATCAGATCCCCTGGAACTGGAGTTACAGATGATTGAACGATGGCGTGTGAGTGCTGGGAATTAAATCCCGGTTACTTGGAAAAGCAGACAATGCTCTTAATTGCTGAGCCCTCTCTCTGGCCCCAATTTTGCCATTTTAAAGCACCTATGTTTTGCTAAGATGAAGTTATAAGTGACTATGTGGTCTCAGATTACACATACGCATGTTGGGTTGTTCTGTGTTATATTTTTTTCTGTATACAGCAGACACGATATGGCACAACTATTCAGAGAGGAACCTTCTAGAAAGTCTGCAGCTTATTACACATGAAGCCAGCCCCCTGTTAAAGTTCATCATTTGATGGTGAAGATGGACTATGTTTATTATAATATTAAGAATGATTCTATGAATCTGTGGACCTTGTAGTCTTGCCTGCGGTTCACATTCTATCTCCTCCCATTCACAGACAATCTACACCCAGATGGTCCTGTGAAAATCTAACTCACTCCAGTCACAAAGTGTCATCTGTTACCTGGATGCTGATGACTCACAAAGTGACCACTGCTTCACTTCTCTTTCTTAGACCTCAGCCCCACACATGTGTGGGTGGTCCCATCAAACAACAAGCCCAGCCCAGGCCTGCCACATGCTTTTAGACCTCTACTCTTCTGGTTTTGTTATTGAATGGCATATCACTTCCTCGGTAAGGCCAGGCTAATGCTTCGGTTTCTCTTGGATCACCAGTTCGTGATCAGATTGTTTTCTGTCCACCTTTAACATGTCACCTGAACAAGCGATCCGTTCTGCTTATGCCTATGGTCTCTGTTTGGATAGGGGGCTTTGTTAGCTTTATTTAGACTTTTTATATAACTTTTTTCTCTTTCTACAAATGTCTTCTTCCAGAAAATATCGAGTTATTGCAGTAAGAAATTCAGAGTCCTTCCTCTATACCCACCTTGTGTCCAAGCAGCTTCCAAATACAATCTCATTGTATTCACAAGACACAGAGATCAGTCATTTCCCTTTCTGTTCCCATAAGTGTCAACAGCTCTTCGTTGTTTCCTTCACACAATGCAAAGCTATTTTAGTGCCTTCAACATAGGTCTTCAGGACAAGTCTCCTACCGACTGCTCCCCGTTTCCTCCAAGTCCAATGCATCTTTTGAGGGCGGGGGTATTGGTTTTACCGACAACTCCACCTAGCCTTTTCAAACTTTACTGTTTAAGAAAAGCAGATACTTTGTAGATAAATATATTTTCATACTTACCTGGCAGGAGAGACACCATGATCACGAAGGTGGTTTTCCCAGGGCCAGGCTTATCCATTGCACTCTGGATGTGCTAACCTTGCGATTTTCCCAAATGTAGGCAACTCGACTAATAATGTGTGGTAGCAGGGGGGCTGCATTCACACTCTCCCCTCAAAGAAAAAAGAAAAAAAGCTAACATATATATATATATATATATATATATATATATATATATTCAACAAAGATTTTACCACACTCTCAGACCACTACACATCTCCATTATGAGCCTAGAAGCCATCTTTGAGTAAAGGTAAACTGAGCAAGCCTCCTGTTTCTTCACTGTTACTATCTCTTTGAAGATAAAGACTGTCTTCATTTCTGTAGCTCAATGCACCACCTCTTTGATGTGAGGCTTAGAACTTATCTGCATATACATTCCTTCATTTAAAAGCATTGACAAAGACCTCCATGACCTGCTCTAACGCCCAACTGCAGTGATTATGCTCTTTCTCATCCTTCCCCATTTCCTTAGTCTAGATGGCTACAGAAACCAGTTTACAAAAGATTGAAATTCAATATGAAATAGATAGAAAATAGTGATTTATCATGCCTACTAAGGACAGATGTGGGGGGTCAAAGAACATGTGAGTCAGGTCTTCGGGAGGGAGGAGAAGCTTATGAGGAGGAGAAGGTAACCCAGGAAGCCGAAAGAACATGCCAAGGACCATGACGATGTGGCAGTGGAATCAGTTTAGGGAAAGAGCAATAATTCTAAATCCTGAGGGCCAGAGAGATGGTTCAGCGGGTAAAGTTCTTGTTGTACAAGCCTGACAACTTCAGGAAAAGTCTCCTACCACTGTTTCCTCCAACTTCAGCAAAATAGGATTGTTGTCATTTTCCCAGTGCATCTTGTGGAGGGGGGATGGTTATTGGTTTTACCAATAATTCCACTCAGCTTGGATCGCCAGACTATATAAAAACTGGAAGAGGAAGGGCACCAACTTGTAACTCCAGCACACCCACGAGTGGGTGTATGGGAAATGGGGAAAAAGAACCTCCTAAGGCTCCAGCTAGCCTGTCACATGCAGTGGGAAACAGCAAAATAAGGCCATCTCCAACAAGGGGTAAAGCTCGAGCTTGCTTGACCTCTGACCTCTGCACATGTGCAAGTGTCCACAGACACATGACCATACCCCCCCACACACACATTAATTAATTAATTGCATAAATCATTCTGAACCACTAGCACTCCAAATTTAGGGGAAGGAGGTCAAGAGAATGGTGGATCAAGCCAGATAAAGAGGTCTTAGTTGCCCTGGCAAGTAACATCACTAGAAATACTTAAGGTAAAACACTCACCAGTTATTTATTGAATTAAATAACATATTTCCAGATAGCTGAATAGCATTTTCTCTACATTTGTGTGGTTCTTGAGTTCTGTGCCCCATTAAAAAACATTTCTTTTTACTCAACTGTATCTGTGATTAAACCCAGCTTCTGCAAGCCAGGATTTATTGAACAGCTCCATGATACTCAGAGAACAACCCTCATCATTAGCAAAAATTGCCGTGAAGTTAAGTTGTCCTTCTAGGAGTGGAAGGGACATGTGAGAGGCATGAAATTAGAAAAGGCAGCCTTCTCCCAACCCCCAAGGTTCTGACGCAATCCTCCAAGAAAGGCAGACTGCTGAGCTCTGTGGAAATCACATCTGCTAATCACACTCCTAAGACTCAGCATTCTGCTTTGTGTTTTTTTTCTTTTTCAACGCGGGAAGTGCCTCTTCTTTAAACTATTAGGTGAATTATTAATTTTCCTTAGCACAGTATATAAAGAGTGAAAGTTTCAAAACAGGTTTTTGTTTTTTGTTTTTTTTATTTTTTTGAGACAGGGTTTCACTGTGTGGCTTTGGTGCCTGTCCTGGAACTAGTTCTTGTAGACCAGGCTGTCTTCGAACTCAGAGAGATCCACTGCCTCTGCTTCTCGAGTGCTAGGATTAAAGGCGTGTGCCACCACCACCTGGCCCTATTAGTATTTTTTGAATTAATTATTTGGACCTAAACCTGGCCTTCTAAGAAGAAAATCTAGGATCAGGAACTTGATACATAAGTGTTCCTCCACCCCACACATATTCACCAAATGCCCAAGCACCTCAAAGATTGTATAGACAGCGGAGAGGATTGAGAATCCTGGGTCTGGAATTGCCAGACTTCAGCCAGCTCTGCACCGTGTGGTCGCTGAATCCTGCTATGACCTGGAGGTGAATGTTTATCCCTATGAAGATGCTCCTCCTGGTTGGCCACTGGAATGAGTTCTACACTTAGGTCTGGATCATAATTCTGAGCTACAGGCCAGCTCATCACTGCCATATATCAGGTCCATGGAACATGAGGTCACACTCACAGAGGACTACACATGCAATCAGCCTTCGGCTCCCGTGGTCTGCTCAAAATAATCTGTCTAGCTAGAGAGGGAGAGAAGGTGCGTGCAAGTCAGTGTTTCAGGTTTCTAGAGTTTTCCCCATCCAGCTCCACTAACTCCAATCATGCTGTAGGGATGGACACTGGTGGGCAACTCTTGATTTGATTACAAGAATGCACACAGGTTCAGTTCATCTTTGAAAGGAAGACTATTTGAGTCTGGGGTGGTAGATAGTCTCTCATAACTCTTGGTGGCTTTGAGTTTGAAGACATTTTGGAAATGGCTTTCAATCCTTTATGAAAAGCTACTTTTCTGCCCCATTGAACAACTGGCATTATGCAGGGAGAGACTTTTTAATGCTCAGTCGAGAAACATGCTTCACATACATGTGAGACATGAGTGGACTTTGAGCACAACATAAAGATTTTTTAAATGCAGTGCTTCTGGAAATACTTGAAAACGGGTACTGCAGAAAGCCTTTGGAACTTGTCCTTCGACTATGCAGTAGACAATAGAAATATTCAGGCAACAGTAATGTCTCAATAAACCTCTGAAAGGTAGCATTTGAAATCTCTTGTCACTAAAACACAATGAAGCAGTAAACGTGGACAGATTCTGGAATTAAAATCAAAACTTGGCTAATTTGAAAGAGAAATGTTAATGATTACGCAGATTGATTTCACATCAGGTTGCTTCTCAAATTCTTATCGCTATTTCCTTATTTTCTCTCCTCCCTCCCTTGGTACCCAACAATTTACTCCAGACTCTTAGGACTGACTCAATGGGCTCTACAAGACTGCACATACTCAGTGTGCCTGAGGAAAGGTGGTAACAGGGATGACGGACGTCTCTAGACCCGAAAGCAACAGGTACATAGCCATTCTGTGTTAGAATTATTGCCTAATTCCAGGCTTCAGGTGCTTTAGCAACCAAACAAGGCAACTCCTAAGATTCCATTTTTGAAACTGTGAACCTCTGTCAGGTTGACTAAAACCTCAGGCTGCCAGCTTCTCAATCTCATGAACGACAACTTTTTACAGCGATGTCAGAAGTCATACAGGGAAACAAATGCTCCCCTCCACATCAACCCAGTCATCCCTGTGGGGAGGCCACAGCAGTTCTTCTATGCTTGGCACGGTGCTTAATTTTTAAAAGTGAAGTTAGTTTTATTAGAAAACAAAACGTTCTTTGGTTTGTGGTAATTAAAAAGGAAGAGAGAAAAAACACCCAATAGCCCAGCAATGAGAATACCAGTCTGAGAGTTTTCATTTCAAAGCTCATCTAAGCTAGTCTGGAGGGCACACCTTTAAACCCAGCACTCAGGAGGCAGAGGCCGGCCTGCTCTACAGAGTGAGTTCCAGGACAGCCAGGGCTACACAGAGAAATGCTGTCCTGAAAAGGAAAAAAAATCTAATCCAATATTCAAAACCATAAATGCCAGTAATTATGGTGAACAGTGACTGCTAGGATTAGCTGCATTCATAGGATAATCTGTGGGTGCTTCCTTCCATGTTCAGGCCACCAGGAACATGTCACACTGGCATTGCCACTTTTATGATTGGATGCCTGGAGTATACAGGAAAACTGCGTACATTTTCCTTCCACCGTCTTTTAGGTAACAAACTTCCTCCATCTCTTACAAGCTGACAAAATACAGTCTGGGTTTTTTTGGGGGGCGCTCACAAGTACCCCACGCTGGTCATACACAGCTGTTTACAAAAATCCAGAGTTACTGCATGAAAGAGCTGTTTCAGCGGGCCCTCAGGGGAGAGACAGGGACTACCTCTCAATCCCGACTTTAATTTGGGTTACATAAGAAGAATGATTGCGTGGTCATAGCTCTTCCACTGAACGATGTAAACACACACATAACATGAAAGCGAGTTAGAGATCTGGCTTCAGGGAGGCCACTGAATTCTCTCGCGGTCTATAAAAAACACTGCTCAAGCTGAGATGGGAAACAGTGCATGCGCACACATTTCATCTCTACTGACAGAGATTACCAAAGTGAGAGTTGTTTAGAGGGATACAATTGCCCAAAGTCCGTAAGGTATGTCCTCAGTACAAGCGAAACAGGCACTCAGGGAAAATATCCCTCTGGTTTCTGGCGAGCAGAAGCAGCCAGGGCTACTGCTCTGCCACCCGTGGCTCTGGCTGCATTGCAATGCAGTGCTTAGTTTATTCACCAGGGGTCATCAAAGGTCTGGGTTTTTCTTTGTCTACTTGTTGACTCACACGTACACTGTATACTCAAGAACTGAATGCCTCAGAATTGCTCCGAGCAACATGCGGCTTCCTAGTCCCTACCTCCACTCAGGCCGCCCCACCCCTACTACATAGCATCAAATTATTGTTCCCTATAGATTTTTACCAACATATTACAGGCAGCACATCCATTAGATTCTTCAAGTGAAATGCTTTTTCTAACTAAACCGACTTATTCAACACAGAGGTAATGTGGCATTTAATTAGATTTTGTTGTTGTTTTAAAAAAGCATTTTTCAGAGTTGGGAAGTGAAAGGTTTATCTCACTATTGTTTTCCAGATTGCGTGAACCAAATTCCATGCTTGGATAGCAAGTGTGTTGTAACTCTATCTTGTGAGATTTCACTCAGGAACTCAGGCTCTGAGATCCCAGGTCTGAGCAGGTCCACGGGAGAACAGGCCAACATTATTTGCTGAGACTTTATTGGCCCTATAAAACAAGCAAAGAACGAATAACAAGTTTTCAGTGCTGATCTTTGGAACTGGTTGAAGGGCAAGGTCTCAGAGATCTTGGTGATCCTGGTTGGGTCTGGAGGGAATGTTGTTGAGTAGCATGAAGGACTTAATCTTAGTTTTCCCTGAATGTCTTGACAATGAGCCTGTTGTGGGCAGTTTGGCTCTTTCTTATCCACTCTGCTATAAAGACCAACTTGCATCCTTGGGAAGTTCTGAGATGAAACATGCTTCCACAACAACAAGGAATGGGCTCCCCTCATAGATGCTTCCCAAGGCGACACAGCTCCTATCTAAGGACCAGACCCTTCCTCCTTCCTTGAAGGTTGTAGGCAAACCACATTATGCAGGTGGCGGTGTTTAATCTGTATTCCTTCCAGACTCTACTTAAAATGCAATATAGCACCACCCAAATCACCTGGTTTTAGAATGTGACAGTTGACAGTGGCTTCAAAATATAATTAAGCTCTTTTATGTCATGCTTTTGGAAGCCAAGATAAGTACTCTAAGTCAGCTGTACACAAATACTGTCTGTTCATTTACCCTCTTCTATCTCAACCATTTCAAACGAAATGGAAAAAACCTTATGATACAAAATCTGCGAGGTGATGCTACAGTAAAAGGTGAGCAAGCACCAGAATGCGGAGGAAATCAACTAGGACTGACCATCCAGTTGAGGCACTTAGCTCCCAGCCCTGCAGAAATCCAGGCACCATTTTACGGCTTTGTCAGTGATGCCCTGAAACTGTGGAACCCATGAGCTTGTGGGTGTGTCCGCAGAGGAGGGGCTGTTAAAGTTTGTCCTTTGGAGAGGAATTGTGAAACTGATACAAGATGGGGGGCGGGAGTTAGACAGCAGTAAGAATCCAGAAGCTTTGGAAATCTCCACTCCATCCCATGGCAGAGCAAACATCCAAGCCAGAGGAGCAACAGCACAGCACTTGACTTTTAAGCTGTGACCTAGGGGCCCCTTAGCCTCATGATGTAATGTGGATTTTACAATCCTGGAAAAAGTGAGCAGGGAAAAGGCAAGACAAGATTGGTTGCTTTTTTTTTTTTTTTTTAGTTCCTGGTATAAAATACTTCTTAAAAGATGAATGAAGCGGTGCTTGCACTGACCTCCTTCTGTTTAATGTGAAATCGCACAGCCCAGTGCCAAGTCCTGTGGCAGCACCACCTGTGTAAGCCTCCTCCAGCTAAATAGCAGGGACAGTTATTTCAAAGTGACATTTACACTGTCGATGGGGATCAGAATGGCTGAAGGGTAAGATAGTGATCAAGAGAGGATTAAATCCCAGAACCGAAAGGAGGCAGGTACCTGTGAAAGAGATAAGGGAGCCTGGCGCTGTCCAGAGCTATGTCTATTTAAACAGCTGGCAAACACTGCAAGTTGCAGGTGGCTTTACCAGCTCTGTGTGTGTGTGTGTGTGTGTGTGTGTGTGTGTGTGTGCGTGCGTGCGTGCGTGCGTGCGTGCGTGTGTGTGTGTGTGACAAGAAGCTACCGCCTTGGCCCAATATTATTTAGTTCCTTCTTAATTGCCCATTCATTTGACGATGATCAAGTTTGCCAACTCCAGATTCATTTTGGGTCCACTCTACATACCCAGAAAAAGGTTAGGCAGTTCATAAGTATTGTATTGAGTCCAACAAGTGACAGACACTGTGGGGAAGGGATTAATTCTTAAACCCATAGGTCTTATCTCACTTTAGGCTGGGGAGATTAAACGTTTTGTAATATATTTCAAAATTTGGTCCTGTTCATAGAATTGTATATTTTGTGTAGCTCTCCTGGGATGGGGCAGGGGAGTTTGGGTTTCTGTTTGACAGCGATTGGATCTTTTAAAGAGGTTTTTAAAAGAAAAGACGAGGAAACCAGTGAGTTTCTTGTGAGAAGAGGAGAAGGTCTCAGTGGGCAAAGACTTCTAAAAGCATATTTAAGGAAGACTATGCCTTCTGTTTCCTTTAACACTAAAACAATGCAATCTACCTTTGCAAAAACAAAAACAAAGGTGGCTGAGAATCTTGAAAGTATCAGAGGGCTGGAGGCATAGCTTAGTGATAGAGTACTTGCCCAGTATGAGGAAGGCTGTGGGTTCAAGTCCTAGCACAGGGGCTGCTGTGGAGCCACTGTAGCATGCCAGTGAGCAGCTGTGCAGTCTAGGAACTGCATGAACAGAAGCAGGGTGGAAAGCTGTTGCTAGAGGAGGACTAAATGCAGATACGGCGAAGACCACACGTTAGGAAGGTTTCATCAAGGAAGTTCCTCCCATAAAGGAGGCACGCCTACCCTCAATACTTTCTCACTAAAGTTTTAAACAGAGCTCAGGTGACCATCTCATAAAATATTATGTACAGGATTCCTGAAACAGTCAGATGTTGCATTAAATAATTCTAAAGAAAATTCTCAGCTAAGGCCCGTGGAATCAATAACACAGCAGTAGGTGGGAGGCATTTGTGAAGAACATTAAACCAGAGCAAATCAGGCAGGGAGCAGCTGAACATGACTACCTTGTTTGTGAAATTTTACTGAACGTCAAAATCAGATGATTTCCCCCTCCATTGCCACACTGCTAATCCATATCTTCCATCCTTCCTGTCCAAAGTCAATGAATAAGAATGAACTCCAAAGATCACTACTAGACTTTTAGTGAATTTTGAAGGACATATTACATGTGATTAAGCTGGGCTGACAAGATAGCTCAGCAGATGAAGGTGCTTGCTGCCAAGCCTGATGAACTGAGTTCTGTGCCTGATATGTAAATACTGGAAGGGCAGAACTGTCTCCTGTAAGCTATCCTTTGACCTCCAACAGAGTCCCATGGCATGCACGAATACACACACACACACACACACACACCACACACACAGAGTAAAAACTAAATGTAATTAAATGAAGTAATTTGTTAAATCTCTAAAAGATCAAGTTCCATTGGGATATTCATTATCTAGTTTCCTGATAGATCACATAGTCTCTCGAAGCAAACATCTGGAGTCTCATGTGTGAGTGTCTCAGTGAGGTTGAGGAACCTGAAGTCTAGTATTCTTTTCCACCATCTTCCATGTGTGCCTTTTCCTCATTGTCCACGGTACATGCTGGAGCTCCTGCCTTCATCCCAAGGAGCAGGACGGAGCAAGGAGGGAAACAAACCACTCCTTCCCTTCTAAGCACTTTCACTGAAATGCTCACAGAACACCTTCTCTACCTTACCATCTCTTTCCTGAAAGATACAAATTCTAGGACAGATGGCGAATCAGCTCAACAGGCAGCACAGGGCTGCTGACAACTCAGCTTACAGCATGCTACTGCCTTGATTTCCGTTTCCTATGAACTGTGGATGGGTGTAGAGCTCAGACCCAAGAGTTAGAGAACGTGGTGGTGAATAGTGTACATAGAATTTTTCCTTGAAAAAAAAAAGATACAAATATCTTAAATAGGTATTTATTTTAGTGTTTAAATTTTAACAAATGTAGGCTATAGCATAAGTTATTCATCACTGTTTCCAAGAATGAATTAAGTGCTGATTATTTAATATGATGCCAATCTACTGTGAAAATAATAAGAATTTGTCTTTTGCTACATGATCCTGGGGTTCCCTTTGAAAACAGATATTATTATTATCAAGAATCACTCTTCGACTTTTGACAATCAAATAATTTCCATTAACAAGTCTTTCTCACACCAAAGTTCCAGATGTTTTACTTGAATTTTGTATTTTATTTTAGGTGGAGTTCAGGGAATCCTGCAGCAGAGGAGGAGAAAGGATTGTAGGAGTCACAAGAAAACTTACAGAATCAACTAACCTGGGCTCACATGTGCTCAGAGAGTCTGAACTGACAACCATGGAGCCTGCACGAGACTGACTTATGCCCTCTGCACACATGTTACAGTTGTGTAGCTTGGTCTTCTTGTTGGACTCCTTATAGCAGGAACAGGGACTGTCTCTGATTCTTTTACAGGCTTTGGGACCCTACTCCTCATACTGGATTGCCTTGCCCAGCCTTAAGACATAGTCTTATTACAGCTTAATATGTAATTATTATTAAGTTATTATAAATGTTTTGTTGATACTCATGGGAGACCTGACCTTTCCTAAACAAAAAAGAGGAGGTTGGATTTGTGGATTCTGGGAGGGAACAGAGAAGGCTGTGGGGACAGACTGGAAGGGGAGGGAGGAGGGGAAAATATGACCAGGATGTAAAACAAATAAACAAATAAATAAAAGTTAATTTGATATTTTTACATGTGTTCTTATTTTCTTTGAATATTTTAAAATGTTTTCATTAGTTCTTTGAGAATTACATATAATATATTTTGATCCTATTACCCCAACTCTTTTCCTAAACTCCTCCCAGATCCACCCCAATTTCCCTACCCACCTCCAACTTCAACTTTATGTCTCTGTTCTTAATTCATTAATCATTGCCCATCATATACTTCTGCATTTGGGGCCATGCACTAGAGCAAGGCTGACCTACCAGGAGCCTCGCTCTTAAAGATAACTGAGTCTCCCTCCCCCAGAACCTATCAACTTGTCTATAGCTCCTCAGCTATGGATGGAGGCTCATGAGCCCTTCCCACTCAAGCTAGAATACTGATTGGCTTGATCTGGCAAACAACAGTGTGGGTCGATGTGCACTCAAGTCCTGCCATATCCAGGAGACATGGCTTTGCTCCAGTCTTCCCTAGTCCCAGCTGTGACAATCTTGTTCTGTAACTCTCCATGTAGAGTGAGCTGGCTTCAGTAGTCTGTCTATTTTCTGACTGCTGGGATTACGGTGGTGCACCTAACACTTCCAATTGCTCATTTTTCTCTTTCCACTATGTCCTTATTTATTAAGGAGTTGGAGTATAATCAGGCAAAATTTCCAACATTATTTAACTTTGCAAAATCTCAGGTCAATTTTAAGATTCTTAACCTCAATTTGCAATAATTTGCAATTGAGTTTTACTGCCAGATGTTCAGGATTCACTCTCTAAAATAGACTCGAATTCACAAATATGATGGATATATAGAAATGCTACTTAGTAGAGAAGGTAGTTAAAATGGACACTATTATAAGTGGAAAATTCATTGTCAAGTATTTTTGTGTTTTAAAAACTTCTGTTTCTGTCAACAATTTGATAAGTATAAGATTTTAAAGTCTTGAGTAATGAGGACTTCCTATTTTTATGTTACCCTAAGATAGTCAAGAAACTAATAAAAATAATCTGTGTACATAGTACACAAGTACTTATCTCTAATATATATAGCATATTACTTTTAAATATATATAATTTTATAAATATAAACAACTATATAATATATACATATATACATACACATTCACATAGACCTTAAGCACTTATCATACACTAAGTACTATGCTAGAAATATTTTATATTCTATTTTGTAGAATACAAAACATAGAGTGAAATTTTGATTCCCATTTATAAATCAGAAAACCTGGAGACTGAGCAATTTCTAAGTATAGAATGTTATGGGGCGCTCCTGTAACCCAGGACTGTATGACTCCAAGACCTTTGTTATTGACCCTAAAAACATGCTGTGCTTCATGGTTTTTATCACTATGTCTTTAATGGATTATCATCATTAATAGAAAAGAAAGACGGGAAGAATGTTTCATGCTGTTAAGCTTAACCTAAATTAGGTTTGGCACTTCCTGGAAGGCAGAGTGTTGGCATCTTCAGGTGTTTCTCGGCGCCTACACATATAAATTAAAATGTTCTCACACTGCAAGGTATTGAAATCCTGTACACAATTGAGTTTAGATCAGTGATTATCAAGATATAACCACAGGTCAGCAAACTCTGAATCAGCTGGGATCCTGGGCCAATGAGGCAACTCAGTTGGTAAAAACACTTGCTGCCAAGCCTGACTATCTGAGTTCAATCCTCATGATCTGCATGATGGAAGGCACTAACTGCCTTTTGTAAGTAGTCTTCTGACCTCTACACACAAGCTATGGTACACATGTGCCCACACACATATACACATGAAGATAGATAGGTAAATAAAAAATACATTTTAAAAAATGTAAAGTGAATTATCTGGGGTCTTTCGAAAGGCACTCTCCACCTTGATCATACTAATCAAGTCTGCAGGTAGAGTCAGACAGAGCCTTGGCTTTCTCAGCCCTTCAGGTGGTTCTGAGGAGCAGAGAAGTTTGCAAACCATGCCTGACTGGGTCCATGAGGGAACTGATTTGTTCAATAAGCAGCAAGTGCAAAGGCAGAATGTCTTTGGATATAGTAGGAAAGGCCATGTTCTGTCTCTGCTCTCTATGACTTCCTTACCTCTGTCCGTTTGGACAAGTCACCCTTTCCTAAGGCTGACTTGCCTCGGCCCTAACTGTGAGAGGCAGAAAATGAGCCATTTCTTTGTTACCCAGAGTCCCTCCCAATAGTTTCAGCCACGTTGCAACTTTCAAAGTCCTGTTATCTGTCCAGGTCTTCAGTCAATTACTGGAACAGAATAGGACCTACCCGACTGTCAGAAATGCTCCAAAACTCATCGGTTCTCTGGTCAGCCTGAAGATGAAGACAGCAGACTCCAGAAAGGGCTCAGGGTCAGAAGGCTACAGAGCAAGGAGGTAGAGCATTGAAAGAGACAGTGCCTAGTCACTGGCAAATGTCTGGGTCCACATCACAGTGAGTTCTTCTACTCCATGAGGACATCAGCTTGGCACCCAAAAACTTGTTTTAATAAACCGATCATTCTAAATTATTAGCCTTTGAAGGTTCAGGTCACTATCAACCACCTAGACACCACAACGCTTTCACATTTTGATGGTCTAACATTTAAAAGCAACTGAGCGCACGATAATACATTAAAGAGGCCTTTAGCAACACCAGTTAAAGATCTGTTTCATCTATTTTAGTTAAATGTTCTATATTTTCACACCAGAGCTCTGAGATAATTATAATTAAAAGGACACAAAACTGTGACTAAAATATGTATTTCCTTTCTACAAGTCTTTATGCTTCTTCAAATGGCAGGTGTTTCTTAAGAAAGTAAGGTCTATTCACTGCTATCTTTGCTATCTTTTCTATTGCAAAAGAAAAAAATCTTGAATTTTAAATAACGACTTTTTCAAAGAGAGAAACTCTGGAGTGATGAACAGATTGCTTTGATAGCCGCTTCGCCAAATAACGCACACAGTTGTTTGGAGACAGGTAGGGATACATCAAACATTTATTTTTTGCTTGACTAGCACATGAGGCTATTAGCCTGGAAGATTAGTAATTACCAAATCCTCTACTCAATCAGACATGAATGCCACACAGCTCTGCAAGTGTTTAGTCGTAATATGGAACCGATCTCAACAGATGTAGTAAACTAGAGTTCATATCCATAACAGACTAGAAAATATTCACACAGCCTGCATTTCATTGCGGGGCTGTGCTCCAGCCTTCGCCAGCCCCTCTCATTGCTGGAGTCTTTCAATTAAGTGTTTGCCTCATTTATATTCTACATCTGATCAAACACCAAAAAATGTGGATTAGTCACATTCCTACATAAATTTGAACATTATGTAACAAGTGTCCCAGCAGTTTGAGAACAACTCTCAATGTGGTATTTTGGAAAGAGCCCTGGGCTGGAATACTGACGCTCACACTGGCTCCATCAACTCTACCCCCGGTCTGCCTGGAAATTTGTGCTGACCTACATTCCCTTTAGACTCCTGGACCTTCGATTTCTGGGGCAAATGTAGGGGGGCTGGCATTCATTGTTTCTGAATTCCCCATCTGTTCTACTGTCCTGGACACAGGATGATTGGCGTGAGAGGCAGACTGGCATAGTGTGAAAAACCCTTGCCTTCACGTCTCGGCTCAGCTACTTATTAACTGTGTGACCTTGGGCAGATTATTTAAAACCTCCGAGAGTGTTTTCTCATGGGTATAGAGATAATATCAACCTTGCTCTTGGGTTGTTATGAGGTTGAGAAAATACACTATCTAGCATGGCTGGTGCTATATTAATAGCATAATTTAAAAGAAAGGGGAGAAAGCCACTTTTTTTTCTTCATCTTCTCTAAAACATGTTGGAGCAAAAAAAAAAAAGTCAAAAGAAATAAAAGGTAGTAAGGTGAAAGAGATCGCCCAGTTGTTTATGCAGAAGACTAACTTCAACCACCAAGACTCACACCACAGCTCACAACCATCTGTAACTCCAGTGTCAGGGGGTTCACTGCCCTCTTCTGGGCTCCATGGGCACCAGGCTTGCACATGGGACACATAAATACATGCAAGCAAAACACTCATACACACATAACTTTTTAAGAATCTCTGAAAAACTAAAGATAAATAAACAAACGGATGGTAGTGTCAAGAACTCTTGACTCCGCATTTAGTCACCGACTCATTCATTAACCCCCTGCTGTGAAGAACTTGGTTGCTGCTGACTGTTTCTCCTGCATGGATCTGTGCATCTCGAATTTAAATTCAGAATTCAGGGCTTGCTAAAACTTGGGTTGCAGGGTCCAAGCTTTACGACTTGTAGGGTAAGAGGTCTGAGAACTTGGATTTCTTAACATTCATGTAGCTAAAGTTGCTATTGGTGAGGATCTTAACTGATGAGCAGAACTTGAAAAGTTTACAAAGCAATAAAAGTTCCAGACCTTTCCACGAAAGTTCTGCTTCAGGAAGAAAGTCTGGGTCCTATGAACCTACCTTGAAAACTCCCGAGGTGACTCTCATGTTCAGCCATTTTGGTGGCACCCACTGTCGCCAGCTCTGTGTTCCCAAAGTCACCTGGTAGTTTTATTGATACACTAGTTTTTCTCTTGACTCTTAATCCTTCTGGGCCTGCCTTCATTTTCGCTGTCAATTATCTCCAGTCACTCCGGCCTCCTGACTATGTGATTTCTTCTTAAGTTGATCTGGGCTCTTGTCAGAAACAGGAATTCTGGATGCCTTATGACTCTAAGTTTCCCCACTTAAAGACACTGATCGTGTGTGTGTGTGTTTTCTTTGACCCCGATCCTTTCCCTAACATAATGAATAAGATCCTTCAGCGCAGAGATTGCATGCTATGCAAAGCATGTTCTAGAGCAGAGTGGCAAACAGTAAGCGATCAAACTAAGCTGCTGACCACACAGAGAGCCAGTCATGGCCAGCTCCACCACCACCATCATAATCCTATGCTCCTCACTAATGTTTCTGTAGTAATAACTGACATTTATGGAGTTAACTTTATGGCCCTTTGAGTGTGAGGCACTAGTCCGAGTACTTTCTCTGTATCAACTGGCACAGTCCGGTTAATAAGCTCAAGGCATATTACATTCGTCAAGGCCTTGTCTTCCTCACTAACTTTAAGCAAAAATAGCCACAGTCATCCCTAGAGGTGGGTGAAAATGGGGAGACCAGATGAAAAGGAAGTGAGGAAGAGGGAAGAGGGAGAAGTCATAGACTGAGAGACTGTGTGTCTCTGGCTCCGAGTCAGCAATTCCTAATCTCTACAGTGCCAACTCAGCATCCCTGAACTAGGCCCTTCCACATAGTCTACAGAAACAAGCAAACATGGCTTTATAATAAAGAGAGGCCCTGCTCCTTGCTGCAGGCTGCATTGCGTGAGCTAGCCAAGGCAGTGCTGCAGACCTTGGCCCGGTAGTGATGATGAGAGAGAGCTGGCAGACCAATCAACCCAGCCACCACCCAGCCACCACCCAGGCCCAGAGCCAGGGCTGTGAGCTGACTCACCCCAGTGTCATCAGCTGTTGAACAGATGAAGGGAACGGACCTACAGATCCCAAACTGCAGGATCTCCATGACACAGGACTAGAGGGTATCCAAGAGGAGCCCAGTGAGAGCCCATTATCAGTGGCTTAGAAGAAGCCAATGACTTTTGGCAACGAACACTTTCAAGTAAAGATGTGTGGACTAATGGATAAATGGTGTAACTCACGGGGCCACACTACAGCTTCCATGACAAGATTCTTCTCTCTTTCTTTTTTTTAATTTTGTTTGTTTGGTTTGGTTGGTTGAGTTTTTTGTTTGTTTGTTTTTTCTGTTAATTTTTTTTTTTTTTGGTTTGAGGGGAGGATGCAAGGGCAAAGGGTATATGCAAGGGGACAGGGAGATAAGTGGGATTAGAATGCATGATGTGAAATCCACAAAGAATCAATAAAAAGTTTTTTAAAAAGTAGACTTTAATGTCCAGAGGAGGTTTAGATTCATAGCAAAACTATACAGTAAGGTATGGAGAGTTCCCCTGTACCATTGCCAGCCCTCCAACCCCAAACCTTCCTACCATCCACATTCCTCACTAGAACAACACATTGTCACAACTGATGAGAGCAGGGATCCTCACAATCCCAGGGAGTCAGCCCTGTGTCCTGGGAGGCATTCCTGGCGCTATGTCCTACAGGTTTGTCTAAACAAGGACATCTATCTACCATTGTGCTCACACCAGAGCACCTTCAGTGTCTTGAACATCTTCTGTGCCACACCACACATTCTTCCCTCTTCCAGTCTTCATTCCTTCATAAAGCATAGGCATGAAGCAGATCTTTAAACCAAAATTGATAACATATGGCTTGATGCCATAAATTATAACATGTGTTCACATTTAACCTCTATAAGCCCATTAATTTTCTTCAGTAAGAAGGAGAGAAAAGAAGGAAGGGATGGAGAGAAGGAGGAAGGGAGGGAGACTTTAGAAACTAACCATGCATATAAGGAATTTGGTAGGGGAGCAGCCCTGAGTATGGGAGTTATGGAAGGTTGTAGGGTTTGTTTTATGGTGTCTGTGGATGCTCATGATTTGGGGAGCACTTGGTGGGGATCAAAGGCTCAGTATGTTTTGCAATGGGCTGACAGTCCTGAACTGTGTATTGAAGGACTGTTCTATCTTAAGTGAATTTTCAGGTCACAGACCTTTTAGTTTGACTAACCAATCATGTAATTAAAATAGCTGTTTATGATAAACCACACAAAGATCCTTACTTGCTTTAATATAAAAACATCACGTGATTTTCCATGGTTGTAATATGCTCTGAATCTTCTAGGTGAAAATTGCTATGTGTTATTATTCATCTAATTGGAACTGTAAGTATTAAAAGGGATTTGTCTATTTTTATACTATATATGTAGAACATACTCATAAATACACAGTGTATGCATACATACATAAAAACACACATTTACTTGAGTCCTAGGCACTACTGAATTATATGATGTATTTTATTATATATTCATATCACCTTTATTTTTAAAACATGAAAAATAACTTAAATGGAGTGATACTAGCCAAATGCTACTCTATAACTTCAGCCTTCTGGATCTGAAGTGTGTGCAAGCTTTTCACTCTGTTACTATTCTCATTATAGTGTAGCTGTAGCCACACATTTACACACGAAGACACACTGTTTTGTTCTAAAGTCACCTTTGTACTACAGTTAGAGTAGGATGCTGATGTTTTTGAATTTGTGTTCCAAGAGAAGGTGTTTTACCGGAAGTTAATTTCAGAGGAATGAAAGAGCTGACAAAGAACAGTCGATCTCCAGGGAAGCCAGGGCCAGGAAGATGCAGAAGTACCGCACAAAGCCAGGCTAAGGCTTGCCGTGTGTCCTCATGCACAGGAAGCTGACTGAGTTAGAACCAGCTGAGGATGGAGGCTCCTCTGCACTTTATAATGTCAAAGGCATCACATGAAGCCTCACTCCACTTCCTCCCTCTGTTCTCTAGTGAGCACCCACTAGCTGTGGTTTGCCATGGTACTCTAAGGACAGAACAGAGAGAGGATCCTCAAGGATGGGTCACCTGTGGTGTGACAGTGGCCCTACAGAACAGTAGCTGCTGGCACAATGGGACCCTTAGTTTGATATGCACATGTGCATTTGTGTCTACGGACGTACTGAGATCCCCACCATTTCTCAGCACTCTGCTAAGTTCTTACAGCATTTACTGTAACATGGTTTAACAAGGCTGTGTTTACAATATTACTCTAATTGTAACCACCAACTGACATACCCTTTCCCTCAAATATGTCATAAGGTTTGTTGAAATGTGTTTGAATATCAAGAGAGTAAAGAAAACTTTTGTCGTTGTTGTTGTCATTTGTTTTGTTGTTTTTTTGTTTTTGTTTTTGTTTTGAAGCAGGGTTTTTTCTGTGTAGCCGTGACTGTTCTGGAACTCTGCAGACTATGCTGGCCTTGAACTCAGAGAGCCGCCTGCCTCTGCCTCCCAAATCCTGAGATTAAAGGTGTGTGCCACCACTGCCTAGTTAAGAAACTTTAAACTGTAAGTCAAGATGAGACTTTTCCCCCTGTCATACGTCAAGCGCTTACAATCCGCACAGTGAACATGCGCATTCTAACAACAGCTGTGTGAAGGGGGGCAGACTACCCAAGCTTACCTGGGAGAAGCACAGAATCAGGTGCACATTTGGAACTTGGTAATGCATGCAAAACTAGGGAATCAAGCCCATATCATGTGGTTCCATAGCCACCGGCCTCACCAGAGAACTTTCTCGCTGTCTCCAGCCCTCACAGATCTGTTAGTTTGTCCAAACAGTCTGATCCCTGAACATGGGAAGGACACAGTAAAAGATGCAATCCTGGCTCTGCCTTTTGATATAGTCAACTAAGTACATGACAAACCAACAAATACTAAAAGAACATTGGCAGCCACCACTCCACCTTCCCTATCTGGACACTCCACTCCTCACATTAAGAGATGGAGTCCATTTATCTTTCCCTGTAATCTAGGCTGCCCTGATGACTTGTTTTGTCCCAGAGGTTATGACAGAAATCTGACTATGTCATCTCATCATATGGGATTTAAGAGAACTTTCCATTTTGTTCTGTTTAAGATCTCAGTTACTCTACCGAAACTCTCAACCTCCCCTCCAGACAATGAAGCTGAAGCACCTTCTAGCTATCCCAGCTTCCTCAGCTGAGGCAACAGGCATATGATGAAGCCATGTTGGGTCCTCCAACCCCAACAGAATGGTTTCTAGATGATGCTACCCAGCAGAGATGAGTCCTGTTTAAATTCCTAGTCCACGGACCAAAAGCACAAAGCGTCTTATTTTGAAGCCATTGATTTTGGCTTTGCTCGTTACTACACATTAAAGATAGAAATATCATGTGGGTTGACAGAAGAGAAAGAGTCCTAAAGGTGTTGTGAAAGGGATGCAGAGAAAGAGAGTTTGAACTGAACTCTGAAGGGGACGAAGGGCTCCTGGAGGCCACACTGCCATAGTCCTCCCCCACCACTCTCCACCCTACAACAGCGGCGCTTGGCTAGAAGCAAAACATCACAAATGGCAATTGAGTAAAGGGACAAGTGAAAGGTCCAATGGCCAGAATCTCTGTCACATTGTAAGGATGATGTACCTCAGAGCTTTACTCCTCCATTTCCCTCCTCACCCTACCCCTCCCTGGTTATTCTCTGTTCTTCATTGACGTCTTCCCATTTCTCTTCAAAGGTCCCCCTCAGCCTACCTGAGCACCTCTCCTTCCTGCCACAACAACAAGCTAAGATTTTCCCCCATGTATTAATGTGTATGACTTCCAAAAGGAGGGCTTTTTCCTAGCAGGTATCTTTGAAGGGTTTGTGGAGTTATACGGTACCCAGTGTTCAGTTAATTTGTTATAAAGAGGAAAAAAGCTGTGTGTGTGTGTGTGTGTGTGTGTGTGTGTGTGTGTGTGTGTGTGTGTTTTACTGCAAGGGAAGCAATAAAAGTCAATGATTTTTGCTAACTTTCTTCTCACAATTTCTAATGAGTCAACATGTGTTGAGGAGAAATTAGTCAGAGCAGAATAGATCCTATTATGCAGTTCTACTTTGGTGAGCATGAGTCAGAGATTCCTATGGGGTAGTGCTGCGAACACCTGGCTCTGATGAGCAGGGCTGGGGGTAAAAGAGCTCTTTCTTGAAAACTTACAAAAGTAGTAGAAAATCCTTCGGAGTGCACACGAGAAAAAGAAGAAAAAGAACAAATACTGTGGCCAGCTGTAAGTTCCATTATGATGGGGGGGGGGAGAATGCGAGGCATTGTTCTCCCCTACCCTCTACCTGGTGAATGGTCACAAATTGTAATTGGTCTGGTGACCCCCCCCCACTGTACTGTAGAATGCAAACAGAAGGGAGATGAGCATTTTGCATGGGGAATCTCAGCAGATCTGACCTCTCAAATGTACGTGTGCAAGTGTGCCCACACACACACACACACACACACACACACACACACACACACACACCTACCTTTGCCCATTATATTCTTCATGTACTTAATTTGAGTTGTCTTTTACAGAAAGCACTGAACTCGAATAGAGGAGGGGGCCCGAGATGTATGAGACGCTGTCTGTCTTCTCAGGGGTTGGAAGGTAACTAGAGATAATATCCTAGTGGAGATGATCAGGGTGCATGTATCCATGGTGACCCAAGATGCATGAGACGTTGTCTGTCTTCTCAGGGGTTGGAAGGTAACTAGAGATAATATCTAGTCACTCAGGGGCTGACTGGGGTGCATGCACCCATGGGAATGCTTTGCAAAATAGCAATTTGTGAGCATCAATGTGCCTTCAGATTCCACAGATATTTCTAGTCGGGCTTTGTTAAAACCCTATACACAGTATTCAACATGGGATCCAAGGGGAAAAGTGCAAGCTACCCTCTTCTATTTGAACAACCACATACATACTGTGTGTAGTTCTGGAACCCCCAAGTGGGAACCCATTGTCGAATGTATACTGGCAGGACAAAGTCTTTAAAGTCTGAGGACCAAAGTAGCAGTCATAACACAATGAAGTTAGAAACACATCATGTCAAGCTGAGTTCATAGCCTTTGCTACTGCACATAGTTGCACATATTCCTGATGAGACTTATCTTCCCAGTAACTAATATTTTCAAGGTAGGACAACAGTGTATTTGAATAGTCACCATCGGAAACACTCAAAATCTTTGATTTTTTAAAAACAAGATTGAATTAGGCAGTTGAAGGAGAAACATATGGGAGGGCACAGAAGTGGCAAGCAATTATTTTTAAGTTGGATATATCCAAGCCTCACTTCGGCAAGGACCCAACCATTAAATATCACTGTGGGAACGCTAACATGGAAACTGGTTTTGTTTCTGTTTATTTTGTATTGAATAAACATTGATGGGGAAGCTGTGTGCAGGGTATTGTGCCTCCTACAGACCTGTTCATCCATCTGCCTGGTCAACCTTTCTGTGGAGATGGAGTGCCAGGACCACAAACTCAGCGTGTCCAATTGAAACTCATCTGGCCCCAAACCTGTTCAATCCGTCTGTGTTTCCTATCTGGGTCCATGACGTCATCAGCCTCCCAACTGCTCAAGTGCACCCTTGTCATCACCTTCAGCCCTCGCCACCTCCATTGCAGCTCCCCACATACTATCTCAGTGGCCAAATATGGTCCCCTGTTTCTACTTAATAATTCCAGCAACTTCTTGCCTGCTTTGTTTAATCACCTATTAGGTGGTCTTGCCATACAAACGGGTCTTGCTGGGATTTTGCCTCTGTGCATTTATCTGTCTGGAGAACAGGTTAGCTATGGGGTTAGCTTCCTGTTCTTATTGATTTGAATATGAGAAGGTAGGAGAAGCAGAGCCAGGACAGGACCCCACAGCCTACTTGAGCTCTGAAAACAAAGCCAGCACTCTTAGGTTTTGTCCCTGGGCGATACTTAGATTTGGTCAGACAGTAATTTTTTTCTCCCTTCCTTCCAGTTAAATCCACAACTCATGGCTTGTCATTACCCTGTCACAATCTAGGGTGCTCTGATTAGAACTGTAGTTAGTTATATGCACTTCAGATAAGGAATAAATAGATTCCTTTTAGAATCTAAGCTCCATCTAATTGTCTTCCACTTGCTAAGATCTTTGAGAAGGCAACGTATCTACTGTGAGTCTAAGTCATCCGTTCAGAATCACTTCACTCACATTTCAGTAACTATTGCCTCAAAGTTTTGTACCTCTAGTTGGAGCATCCTTTCTCCCATATTTATGTTTTTGAACTCCTATTGAAACTCTGATGACCTTCTCAACAGCTATTGTCAATATAAAGCTCTCTTTGCTCTAATTGCTTGTTATCAGGTTTAATTCATAGCTTCCCTCAGTACATGAAACTGTGAGCATTTTGGGGTACAGGTACAGCACCCTACCATCACTTTTAGCAGCTTGAGGCATTTCCCTAGAGTTTTAGGGGACCTTGCCTCAGTCGAAAACAGGATTTATGGCTAAGGCACAGAAAAGAATGTCAAGACTAGCCTGTTTAGGAAGCAGAGTAGATTTTATTAATGATGTTTGAATAAGGCTTAAATGCAAGACTTAAGAGAAAAAAGAATCACTCAAAAGAAAGCCAGATGTACCTAAGTGTGAGTCATAGCCTACTGATTTCACAATAGTCACATATAAGATTTAGAAGATACCATCCATTAGTTACTTTTTTGTTGCTGGGAAGAGACACCACAACCAAGGTAGCTTATATCAGAGTTTATTAGGGCTCATGGTTTCAGATAAAGAGTCCATGACCATCGTGGTAGGAGAGCATGGCAGCAGGCAGGTGGGCATGGCTCTGGATCAGTAGCTGAGAGCTCACAACTTGATCCACAAGCAGGAGGCAGAGAGAAAGCTAACTGGGAATGACAATGGTATGGGCTCTTGAAACCTCAAACCCACCCCCAGTGATACACCTTCTGCAACAAGGCCACACTTTCTAATCCTTCCCAAACAGTTCCACCAACTGGAAACAAGCATTCAAATATAAGAGCTTATGGTGGTGTGGTGGGGCACATTTTTATTCAAAAACCTTGTAGGACTGAATCCTGTAAGTAAAATTCTAACTCACGGGGATACAGAAGTCAGGTGTCTTTACTGTAAAGAGTTCTGTTTGAGATTCTCAGGCAATGTCTGGGCAACAAAATGAGGTCCCACCCAAAGTGATATACAACTGGGCCTAAGGCATAGTTTATTGCTTTACCAGAATGTATTTATATATGAAAATAGTATTAATTCCATGTCCACAGTCCAACAGTGAAGGTTGTTAAGTGTGCTGAAGTACTTGCCTCTGAGGTGGAGAGATGACTTAATGGCATTCCAGGTGACAGGCTCCTCTCCCTTTTCATCATTTCCCTGTCTTCCTAGGCTGCACCTACCTTGTTGAGTCTTCTACTTCGCATATCCCCTTTCCTTCTCAGTAATGAACTCTGTCATGCACTCTCTCCTATCTTGGGTCCTTCAATTATTGCATCAATAAATAATTCTATTTTCCCTTTAATATATCCTTAATCTTTACCAACACTTGACCCTAGACATTCTGTTGTCTTAGTTATCACAATAACGTTGAACACAGTTCTCATTATCTTCCAGGCACTCTTCTCGATGCTGTGTGAATCACATCATTTAATATTCACAATACCTCTATGAGTTTGGGCATTATGTACTAGGACTCAGGTTCAAACAAGCCAAATCCAAAGTCAGCACTTTCAACTCCATACCACGCTTCCTTCTATAAGACTGCAAGGAAAATGTTGAGGCTTACTTTCATTGCACACAAAACAAATGGTTCAAATGCAGGCATTGCCTGAGTGTGCCACGCCTAAAAAGATCTGACAATCCCAAGCATGGTGAAGAGGGCAGCATGCTGGGCTCTTAGGGCACAGCTGGTGGCAATGTGGAGCAGAGGCATCAGTCTGGGAAACATTTTAGCCTTGTCAAATAAAACTGAAGGTACAGTAGAGTTATTATCACAGGGACCATAGGGAAATTTGTGTCCATGTAGCCACAGCACAGGGCACATGCCTGTCCGTGCCGGTGCTGCTCTGAGTGGTCCAAACAGCCAAGAGAAAGAGAAAGAGAGAGAGAGAGAGAAAGCATGGATGAGCATGCTGTTAGATTCATGTTTGTGATTATTTCAGAACAATGAAAATTAATGAATTATAGTCTGCCTACCCCCGAGTCACACAGATAAAATGCACAAAGAAAAGGCTGGGTGAATGAAGCCAGATAGGACTGAACACCATGCCTGATTTAAATTAAAGAACAAAAGTGGGCAAAATAAGAACTGATTATGGAGTCATATTCCTATGATGAAGCTGCACATTAGCACTAGAATGACTAATCCAGAAGTCACACGGAGGGCGACGCTGGGGAAGGAGGGAGTCTGGAGAAGGCCTGACAACTTCTGCCAGGTGGAAAAAAGACGACTTTCTGACTTGGGTAGTTTTTGACTTGACACGTAATTTGCCTTAAAATAATTGGTTAAATTCTAATGAATATAGCACTTCTCTGCATGTCAATTAAATTTCACAATAGACAATGATTCATTTAAAAGCCAAATGGACTAATCTATTTTCTGGGACCCTTCTTAATCAATAGGAGTTATCTGTCTATCTGTTTGTCTGTCTGCTACTCCCTTTCTCCTTTCCCTCCCTCTTAAGTTCCCACATACAAATCTATAATAAACAAATAAACAAGTAAATACTCAATGAAGGAAGAGCCCGAGAGCAGCAGGTAGAAGGAAGGCTGTGAGGAGACAATTGGGGAACAATAGCTGGTTTCTCTTGCCCCTTCACATTCTGATACATAAGTTGGCCCTGGAATAATCCTTTTCCACACTGTGAAGATCTGTTGCTCACATTGCTAGTAAAAAGATGATTGGATGATGACTAGGCAGGATTTTCAGGGCAGAGAGAATGATGGGAAGAAGGGCAGAGTCAGGAATGTTGCAAGCCAAAGATGGAAGAAGCAACATAGGAAGTTCATAGATGAGGCAAACAAGCTGTGGGGTAGCACACAGATTAATAGAAATGTAATAATTTAAGTTATAAAAGCTGGTCTGAGACAAGTCTAGACTGCTGGCTGAGTATTTCTAATTAAGCTGTGTGATTATTTGGGGAACTGCTGGCAGGACAGAGTTGACGGTGGTCGAGACGGAAAACTCTACCTCCATAAGATGATACCATACACCTGTATATTCAAAAGAAGGAGAGGGAGGAATGGGCACTACTGTGAGACCCTCACTGTCACACCAAGGGACTGAAAGGAATGGGTTTTGAACATTAGAAGGAACCCAATCCACAGTATCTTGTAAAAGTTCTAGAATTTCTGTAGTTCTGAAACAGGATGCAATCCTTCGTGCTGTCTTTTCTTTGAATCTGAAAGCTTTGCATAAAGCTGAAAGAAGTCTTTGACATTGCCACCTAGAGAGGATAGCCTAAGACAAGCTGTTATATTTTTGGTAAGCCCTGGAGGAAGCAAATTCGTTTCTAGAGACAAGGGCGGTTATGGCCAAGCTGGAAGAACACACTGAATGGAAAACAATTTTGAAAGCAAGCAAAGGAATGAAATTTAAATAAACGAGTTCAGCCTTTCTGTCCCTCCCTAGCACAGAACAATGAAGCCACAGGCTGGTGAGTTTTGGCCACTTAGCTTTGGACAAAACCACAGAAGCACATTGCCTTCAAATGTAGGATTATGGCAGTGGCGGTTTTGAAAGCAGGAACCTGCTGCATCATCATTCCAGAAATCCTTCAGGGGTTTTGCCTTCCCTTTCAGGAAAGCCGGGGGACAACAACATTCCACACATTCTTCCATGGAAATGACTGACCAGCCTGGAGGGTCCTTTAGCCTTGCCACCTTGTCTGGTACAGATGTACTAGTAACACAACAGAAAGGAATGGAACCCCATGGTCTCACATCGGTACAGACACAACACCACTCTCCAGGGGGTGGGAGGCTGGCACCTTCTTCCAAGAGCAGTCCTCCCAGCAGATGAGGGCTTCTGACATCCAGGCATTCAACTCTCTCTTCCTTTCCTTCTCCACTCCTTTCTCTCTCTTGTCTTGGGCAAACTCTGTGGGCTGGCAGTGTGATCACCAAATCCAGGCCATTACCTCATTTAGAAGGAATGCCGTGAGAGAGGACAGAGCAGGCTGCCAGTGTACGAGAGTGATGTTTTTCATATTGTATCGCAGCACAGATACAACAATTCCCCAATAAGCACCACCCTTTGTTGTGCAAAGAGATGCAGTTTAGGCATAGACCCATGTCACAATCTCTAAATGATGAGAAGAGTATTATCCAGAAAACGTAGGTGTGTTTCAGCGCTGTGGGTTTGGTAGCACTTAAGATTTATTTGTTTGCTTGTATTCTAAAAGCCCATAAGTATTGAAGAACTTGAAGAATATTGAAAATGCAGTTCACCTGGGAGGATAAAAGCATCATTCATCACCCCACTACCAGATAGCTACTTAGGAACATGGTGTGTTTGCTGCCTTCGTGTTATATTATAGTCATTTGCTTTATCTAATGTATTTCACTGGAAGCTACACAATACACCCAAATAAGATAGATGAAAAGGCCTACATTTAGACATACCAGTTCATCTCATTCATAAATGTATAGAACTCAAGAAAGTATTCCCTCATCCAGCTTACAGAAGTAACAAATTACTCAAACCACTCATCTTGACTGCCTCAGTTTCTCCTTCTGCTCCATCTCAGCTGATGGCTCTCACTGTGGCCTCATAGGATCAGAGTCTGGTCCACTCCCACCACCTACACCAGGGAGGTTGCTGTCTTTATTCCCACCCTTGTGTTCATTGGAGCACTCTAGCTACCAGTGTGGGATCTGACTTCCTCACTTCCACAAATGCAGTTTCTGAGCTGAAAAGATCCTGTGATTTTGCAGGAAGGGAGTGTGACAGGGACACGCCTACTGTCATGATGCAAGCACAGTTCCCTATGGTGAGTTAGGGGCTCACTTCCTAGTGAGCTGCTCCCGCTAGAGGCCCCTACCACAGGAGGGTACACTGTCTATCAGGGCAACAGCTGGCTGGTAAGGTCTCCCTGGCATCTAATGTGTCCTTGAAGAGTCCCTTCTCTTTGCCTAGTCACCTTATTCCATTTTTAGACTGCCTTCCAAGTTCCGGTCCCAGAGTCATGGATGTCAGGTGATCCTGCCTCCTTCTTCCATTCCATATCGCTATTACAGATTTGTACTTGATTGGCTTGTTCCCTTGGTAACTCAACTCTTGTCATACAGTCCTTCACTCTGCTATGTCCTGTAATCTCTTACTAGTCTTCCTTTTTCTTCTTTTATTGCTGAAGATCAAACTGAAGTCCCCACAAATATTTATGGCCCGTCCCCAGCATTCATTTACTTCCGTTGGCCTCTGTTCATCTATCCTCACTTCCCTGCACTGTCACCTCTCTCTTCCTCTGAGGAGTTTGGGCTGCCTACAACGGGGTCTCTCGCCTCTCAGTTAAGTTGGCTTGTGGCTTCCAATGTTGCAAACACAAATGGAAGAAGACAAAAGAGCATTGATTTCTATATTCAAATAAGTTAAATAAAACCAGAAAATGCCTTTATATAAAAGGGCTACCTTTAGAAAAGGTTTGTTTCTAGAGTCAATAGTAAAAGTCCAGTAAATTACTCAAAGTAGAATCGCATTGCACACACTTAAGTTTGCTGCTGTCTTGGTAAAGGAAGGAGGTACTGAATAATAAGCTGTTGATATGTAGACATTCCAACCACTCTGTCTGTCGCATAGCAATGAAATCCCCAGCCTTAAACTCAGAAACAGGCAAAGAACACTGAAATGCTTCTGCTTTCCTTCCAGATCTGGTCTACAGAGCTGCAATACCAAACATAGAACCTTAATCTACACAAGGAGAAGTCAACGAAGGCTTGAGGATACAGATCAACATTTGTGGGGACTTCAGTTTGATCCATAGCAATGAAGAAAAAAAGAAAGAAAGAAAGAAAGAAAGAAAGAAAGAAAGAAAGAAAGAAAGAAAGAAAGAAAGAAAGAAAGGGAAGAAAGGAAGGAAGGAAGGAAGGAAGGAAGGAAGGAAGGAAGGAAGGAAGGAAGGAAGAAAGGAAGGAAAGAAGAATATTAAAAAGATTGCAGGGCCTAGTGGAGCAAGGAGTAGTTTGCCAGAACTTAATTTACCAAGCGAATGAGTCAATCAAATACGTATCTGTAACAGAGAAAGTTAGCCATTTGCATACATACACACATGTTGTATAAACTGCAATTAATTTGTTGCAGCTACATATTTTTCACATTCCCTAATTATTTATTAATTCTTTTTCTTTGGAATGTATGTGTCTCCTCTTTGTAAACAAAAATTTCAACTTTTTTTTTTAAAAATAAAGTCTAGAAACCAAACTCTGAGACAAGGTCTTACTATGTAGCACTGGCTAGCCCATAATTCACTGTGTAGACCAGGCTGTCCTTAAACTCACAGAGATCTACCTGCATCTGCTTCCTTGAGATTAAAGGTGTGTGCCATTAAATATAAGTATAATTGTAATAGAATTTCTATTAGGGCTATATTTTCAAAAAACAAATTACAAAATAAAATTAATATCAAACCTGTGTTCCTTTATTAATGTTATTATGTGCTTTTTCATATGCAGCCCTTAAGATTTTTGTGCTATAAGGTAATCAAACTTTCTCTAGAAGTATTATCTGATTTTATTGGCATTTTTTTCCTTTTTCTTTTTAGTAAACATTTTTGAAACATCCCTTGTTACATTCTAAGCTCCTATTCTATTCTCAGAGGTTTGTGATACTCCAATAACTTATTTACTTCTACCCCACATCATATTGATTTAATTATCAGAGTTTTGTAAAATATTTTATAAAAAAAATTTATGTTTCTTCCTATGTATATATTTCCAACCCTACCCCATAGTCTCTAGACTCCTTAGTAACAAGGCCTATGCTATTTAAATACTGTATGTATTGAGCCTGTTTATGGGCCCAACACAATAATAAACAGTAAAAATAATTTTCTTGAGGCTGGTTAGATGGCTCAGTGGCTGGAGAGCTTACTTCCAGGCCAGATGACCTGAGTTCAATTCCTGGGAAATACATTGCAGAAGGAGAGAGGCAGCTCCCCAAGGTTGTCCTCTGACCTCTGTATGTGCAACATGGCAGGCGGGTAACTGTGCGCGCACGCGCGCGCGCACACACACACACACACACACACACACACACACCACAAATATAAATATATAAATATAAAAATTTAAGGATTTTGTTTTTGAGACAAGGTGAGACCATGCAGTCAAGTTTGGCTTGGGAGCTGGTGCACAGCTTCAGCGTCCCAAGTGCTATAATTATGGCATGAACCACTAAGCCTGGCCCCAAATGCTTTTGCTATGTATACTATTTTGCTTTCAAAGCATTCTTTGTACACTTTTCATCACATCCTAATTTCCTCAGAAGAGACAATAGGTGTAAGACAGATTAGACTAAACAGGCAAAGCCCCTTTATGTCTCAAGCCAGAACACAGTACGTTCTCAGAGAACCCTGTCTGTTGGCTCGTATTGCCTTCTGTTGCATTCAAGTAGGTACAAGCTGGAAACCAACACGTGAACCATTATTTGTGACCAATGAGTTAACATCTTGAGGGAGTCAAGCATATTGAAGACAAAGAAGCCCAGCCGTAAGGTAAATCAAGATGTGAAGCCACATAATTAACCGCTAGGTCTGTTGTCCTGGAAGGCAACTGAACTGACAAATAGCACAAAGGTACGGTGCCCAGGAAGCAAGGGACACATGAGCATGTCAGTTCCCTAAGGCTATTGACAGAAACCCACCACCTTAGTCTCCTAAAACAACAGGCATGTATTCATCAACAGCTCTGGAGATGAGAAGTCTAAAATCATTGTCACTGGGTGAAATCCGGGATTAATCATCCTCCTGAGACCCTGAAAGAAAATCTGTGTCCTTGCCTGCCTGTCTGCCTTTCTTCAGAGCTATATTCTCTCCTAGCAGCTCCCAGCCCCCTACATCTTCATAGTCAGCAATGGAGTGTCATCTTGCATCCATCCTTCTGTTGGTTCTGGCGTTGGCCAAATCTCCCTTAACCTCCCTCTCATCAGAACCCATGAAATACCATTTAGGGCTTGCTCCAGATAACATACTACAGTGAATTCGTTTCCAGAGCCTTACTTAGGTCTGCAAAGTCTCCTTTGCCTTATGGAAGTTTAAAGTTGAACTCTAAGCGTCATGGCTCAGCCCACCACGCTGAGTGATCTAAAATCATACCCACCACAGATTTCAGGGTGTGGAGAGAGCATTAACACTCCTGCCCAGATGGATAATTCCTTCACCCACACAGTAGGATATGGGGAAGTATAGAGGTTACAAACACTGAACTACTTCAGAGCTGTACACTTTTTTATTGTTGGCATTAAAAGTAGGTTATAGATTAAAAGAGTAGATTTACCCACATCTTATCTTTTTAGGCAGTTGCTAGAGATCACACTCATAAGCTATGCAGGCTTGCAATCATTGATCTGCAATCCAACCTTTTGTTCTTACATGTCTAAGCCCTGCTCTCCTAGAATTTACATTCTAGTTGCTGAAGAATAATACACATGCTCATGCACACACATAGCACACACACACACACATACACATACATTCCTACCTCAAATAAACATACATGTAAATAATATGTAATAGAGCTATTACCCAAAAGGTGCGGTAGCAAATAGAAAGTAGTGGAGATAGTAGTACTGCTTTCTATAGGGTGTAAGAGATAGGATCTATAATATAACATTTCACCAAAGAAAGAGCAAGTCAAATAGCTGGTGGGGGGTAAGATATTCTTGGCCAAGAAGCTAGAGCACATAGAAGCCCTGATTCTTAAGTATATTCCCTTGTCTAAAGAACAGTGAAGATGTAGTCCTGCCCTTCCTGATACATCACACCTAATCTCTTTTCTGTGCTTGACACTTCTCCTTTGTTGTTTAGTCAACTTAGCTCTTTACATGTGAAGGCAATCAGGACTGTCATTCCAAAGTCAGCCACTTAGAGATGCAGACAGTTTTTGTTTGTTTGTTTGTTTTATGTTTTTTTTCACCAAATGCTGAACCTAAATCTTCCTAGAGACAATAGCATCATCATCTCAATTTTCCTGTGTCAGGATATGAGAATGTTTCTCATCACAAGAGATGAACATCAGAGATGGTCACAGATGCACAAATAGCCTTTAATAAATGACCTCCATCTTCTATTCCTGCTCTCCATGCATTTCTGGGTCATTCCCCATGGCATTGATCCTAGAAACATCAAACCCCTTCGTTGTCTCAGTTTCCAAGACTTAACCTCTTGTTAAGACAGTCGACATGCCTCTGAGTCTAACCATATCTTTCCATTTTTACTTCTTTTCTAAGAAGTCCCTGTTCATAGGAAATTTTTTAACATAAATAAGAATATGAATTCATTTGCTTTCTGTCATTTTTAATTCACAGGTACCAGGCAGAGACTCTGAAAGGGCAGCTGTTTTCTCCTTTCTGACACATGACATTACCATAATTTTTCTAAAGTAATTCTTATTAATTATCTAATAGATGGTAAATAACCTTGTAACTACACTTTATTTTTTTCCATACATTGTTTTGTTTTATTTTTTCCATTCAAGAACATAATTAAAGATAAAAAAAAAATTTTTTTTCCTTTCTTCCCCTTCTCCTGGTCCCCTCCCACTACCCCCCACCCCTCCTCCCTCCCCCTTCTTCCTTGAAAGAGGGCATGGTGCCCTGCCCTGTTGGAAGTCCAAGGCCCACCCCCGTCCCTCCTGGCCTAGGAAGGAGTGCATTCAAAAAGACTCGGTTCTCAAAAAGTTAATACATGCAGAAGAGATAGGTCCTGGTGTCATTGTTTGTGGGTTCT
>PVIU01008609.1:41566-82218 GCA_004026605.1 Ondatra zibethicus | reverse complement strand
TACTCACTCATAGGTGGTTTTTAAACATAAGGCAAAGAAAACCATCTTACAAACCACAATCCCAGAGAATTTAGACAACAATACGGACACTAAGAGAGACCTACATAGATATAATCTACGTGGGAAGTAGAAAGTATAAAAAGACAAGATCTCCTGAATAATTTGGGAGCATGGGGACCTTGGGGGAGGGTTGAGGGAGAGAGGGGAGTGGCAGGGAGGGGAGCAGAGAAAAATTTAAAAAAAATAAAGTCTGACAAAAAAAAATCTGTACTACACAAAACTGGAAAATGTAAAAGAAATGGACAATTTTTTAGATAGATACCACCTACTAAAATTAAATCAAGACCAAGTGAGCAATTTAAATAGAACTATAAGCCATGAGGAGATAGAAGCTGCCATCAAAAACCTCCCAACCAAAAAAATCCCAGGGCCAGAAGGTTTTAGTGCTGGATTCTACCAGAACTTTCAAGAAGAGCTAATACCTATACTCCTCAAAGTATTCCACATAATAGAAACAGAAGGCTCACTGCCAAACTCTTTTTATGAAGCTACAGTTACCCTGATACCAAAACCACACAAAGACGCAACCAAGAAAGAAAATTACAGACCAATCTCACTCATGAACATGGATGCAAGAATTCTCAGTAAAATTCTGGCACACTGTCTCAGTAGGTGGACCAGCCCCTCACGGTCCTAACTTCCTAACTCATCTTCTCCCACCTTCTGCTCTTCAACCCAATTAAAAAGTGGTGTACTGAACTAAACAGAGAATTCTCATCAGAAGAATTTCAAACCTGGCTCTAGAAAAATGCCCAAGACTCACAGGGATGAACCCAGCTGAGACCCTAAGCAATAGAGGAGAGGGTGTCTGAACTGACCTTACCCTGTAGTCAGACTGAT
This sequence comes from Ondatra zibethicus, assembly GCA_004026605.1. Classification (NCBI taxonomy): domain Eukaryota; kingdom Metazoa; phylum Chordata; class Mammalia; order Rodentia; family Cricetidae; genus Ondatra; species Ondatra zibethicus. The sequence goes on along the minus strand of PVIU01008609.1, from coordinate 81,318 downwards.
GATTATCTTAAATATCACCATAGAACCTTCATCCAACAACAGATGGGAACAGAGGCAATGACCCACATCAGAGCACTGGACTGAGCTCCCAAGATCCAGCTGAAGAGTGGAAGGAGTGAGAGTATGAGCAAGGAATTCAAGACCATGAAGGGGTCATCCACTGAGACAGTTTGCTTGAGCTAATGGTAGCTCACCAACTCCAACTGGACTGGGAGTGAACGAGCATGGGAACAACCAAACCCCTCTGAAGGGGGTTGACAGCTGGGCAGACTGAGGGGCCACTGATAGTGACAATGGGATGTGTCTCTACTGCAGATACCAGCTTCATGGGATCCTAGTCTCTTTGGATATAAACCTTGCTCAACCTAGACGTAGTAGGGAGGACCTTGGACTTTCCACAGGACAGGGTGCATGGCACTCCCTTAGGGTTAGAGGGGTAGGGGGAGAGTTTGTGGAGGGAGAGGGAGGGGACTGGGAGGAGGGGAGGAAGTGGGAATTTGGATTGGTATTTTTTTAAGTTATAAAAAAGGAAACAAAAGAAAATATCAGGTACTTAGCTGATTAAAAGTGCTACTCTTAGAGCCTTGTTTATTTAAAAAGTGTCAACTTTCAGGATGTTTTGTGCAAATCTCAATAAAATTACGTAGAGAATGAAAAAAACTTCTCCCCCTTTCCAATGGACACAAGCAGCCTCCTTGCAGGTTATAAATACTGGAAATCATTATGCAACCTCTCCCCTGCTATGGAGACTGTTTGTTGGCTTGTATTTGCTGTGACCAAAATACCTGAGAGAAATCAACTTAAGGAGGAAAATGTTTTTGGGTTTTGGTTTGGTGTGGTGTTTGGCTCACAATTTCAGAAATTTCTGTCTTTAGACACCTGGTTCCAGTGACTATAGTGAGGTAGACCATCATGGCAGAAAAGTCTGTGGCACAGCAAAGCTTTGTGCCACTTTGTGATAGCCAGGAAGCAGAGAGAGGGAGAGAGAGAGAGAGAGAGAGAGAGAGAGAGAGAGAGAGAGAGAGAGAGAGAGAGAATGTAATTGAGCCAACAGGGTATCTCATAACTGTAATTCTAAGAACTGTTTTCTGACAACAGCAGGCCCTATTTAAGGACAGATCTTTTCCTTCAATGTGAAGGACAAGAAAGGGCAGTCAGAGACGCCAGTTAGTGGAAATGCCTACTACACTGGAGATGGTGGTTCTTATTCTGTTCTGTGGTCTTCTTCCTTATTAAAAAAAAAAAAAAGTGTGTGTGTGTGTATGTGTGTGTGTTTGCACGTACATGCATACATGTGGGTATAAAGAGAGGGAGTTAAAACATTTTAAACAGTCTCCGTTCACCCAAGAATATTTCACAGCCTAGACAGAGAGAGATAGACAAACGAATTGTAGCAATTCTAAAATAGCATATTATAATTCACCATGGAAGAGACGAGTAGGAATGGTCCACTCAAGAGGAGAAAATGTTGTCTAATGAAAGCAGAGAAGTCTCTGTGGAAGAGGCGATGACCAAATTGCCTGTTGAGGGATAAGCAGGAAATTGTAGAAGTATTAGAGCAGTCACTACATCTAATTGACTTAGGTGAGTGACTCTCAAATTTTAGCATGTACCAGAGCCACCTGACAGTTTGTTAGGTCACTGGGCCGCATCCTGTTTCTTTTGTTTTTTTGTTCTTATTGAGTTATATATTTTTCTCCACTCCCCTCCCTTTCACGCCCTCCCTGTCTACCCTCTCCAATAATCCCCACACTCCCAATTTACTCAGGAGATCTTCTCTTTTTCTACTTCCTGTGTAGACTAGATCCAGATATGAGTCTCTTAGAGTCCTCTTTGTTGTCTAAGTTCTCTGGAGTTGTGAATTGTAGGCTGGGTTTTCTTTGTTTTATGTCTAAAAGTCACCTATGAGTGAGTACATGTTACATTTGTCTTTCTGGGTCTAGGTTACCTCACTCAATATGATGTTTTCTAGATCCATCCATTTGCCTGCAAATTTCAAGATGTCATTATTTTTTCCACTGTGTAGTATTCCATTGTGTAATATACCACATTTTCTTTATACATTCTTCAGTCAAGGGTTATTTAGGTTGTTTCCAGATTCTGGTATTTATTACAAATAATGCTGCTATGAACATAGTTGAGCACATGTCCTTGTGGTACAATTGAGAATCCTTTAGATATATACCCAAAAGTGGCATTGCAGGATTATTAGGTGAGTTATTTCCTAATTTTCTTAGAAATCGCCAGACAGATTTCTAAAGCAGCTGTACCAGTTTGCACTCCTGCCAGCAATGGAGGAGTGTTTCCTTTACCCCACATCCTCTCCAGCATAAGCTGTCATCAGTGTTTTTGATCTTGGTCATTCTGACTGGTGCAAGATGGAATCTCAGAATTTTTTTGATTTGCATTTCTCTGATGGCTAAGGATGTTGAGCATTTCCTTAAGTGTCTTTCAGCCATTTTACATTCCTCTTTTGAGAGTTCTGTGTTTAAATCTGTACCCCATTTTTTGTTGGATTATTTGTTCTTTTGATGGCCAGTTTCTTGAGTTCTTTGTATATTTTGGAGATCAGCCCTCTGTCCTATGTGAGGTCGGTGAAGATCTCTCCCCATTGGGTAAGCTGTGATTTGTTGACCATGCTCTTTGCTTTACAGAAACTTCTCAGTTTCAAGAGGTCCCATTTATTAATTGTTTCTCTCAGTGTCTTGTCCCAGTGTGTTCAAGTGTACTTCCCATGTTCTCTTCTATGATGTTCAGTGTGGTTGGTTTTATGTTGAGGTCTTTGATCCATTTGGACTTGAGTTTTGTGCATGGTGATAGATATGGATCTATTTTCATTCTTCTACGTTTTGTTATCCAGTTATGCCAGCATCATTTGTTAAATATGCTTTCTTTTTTATTTTATATTTATGCTACTTTTTCAAAAATAAGGTGTTTGTAGGTGTATGGATTAATATCCAAGTCTTCAATTCAAGTCCATTGGCCTTCCTATATGTTTTTATGCCAATACCAGGCTGTTTTCAGTACTGTAACTCTGGAGTATAGATTGAAGTCAGGGATTGTGATGCCTTCAGAAGTTCTTTTATTGTACAGGATTGTTTTGGCTATTCTGGGTTTTTTCCTTTTCCATATGAAACTGAGTATTGTTCTTTCGAGGTCTGTGTAGAAATTTGCTGGGATTTTGATGGGCATTGCATTGAATCTCTAGATTGCTTTTGGTAAGATTGCCATTTTTACTATGTTAATTATACCTACCCAAGAGCATGTGAGATCTTTACATTTTCTGGTGTCTTCTTCAATTTCTTTCTTCAAAGATTTAAAATTCTTGTCATACAGGTCTTCCACTTGTTTGGTTAGAGATACTCCAAGATATTTTATGTCATTTTTGGCTATTGTGAAGGGTAATGTATCTCTGATTTCTTTCTCAGCCCATTTATCATCTCTATAAAGGAGGGCTACTGATTTTTTTGAGTTAATTTTGTATCCTGTTTCATTACTGAAGGTATTTATGATTGTAGGAGTTCCTTGGTAGAATTTTTGAGGTCACTTATCTAAACTATCATATCATCAGCAAATAATGACAGTTTGACTTCTTTTCTGATTTGTATCCCCTTGATCTCCTTTTCTTCTTATTTCTCTAGCTACAATCTCAAATACTATATAGAGTAGATAGAAGGAGAGTGGACAACCTTGTCTTTTTCTTAATTTCAGTGGGATCACTTTGAGTGTCTCTCCATTTAGTTTGATGTTGGCTGTTGGCTTGTTGCATATTGCCTTCATTATGTTTAGGTATGCTCCTGTATCCCTGCTCTCTCTAAGACCTTTATCATGAAGGGATGTTATATTTTGTGGAATGATTTTTTCAGCATCCAATGAGATGATCACATATTTTTATCAGTTTGTTTATATGGGGACCCTGGGGCCACAGGGAGCCCAGTCACCTTTGGAACGTAAGACCCATTGGCAGATGCCAAGCTCTAAAGTGTTCAGATGTTGTTTGTCCTTTATGAGGCCATTGCTGATGGGAGGGTAAAGAGATGGAAATTATACCCCATTCCAGCCAGGAATGAGAGGGGTGGAATTGAGATTACTAGAGTGAAAACAAAAGCCAGGTTCTTAAACTGTGCTCTCAAAAGAGGGAATAAATCTTTGAAACTGTCATTTTTTTTCTTTCCTCATTGTCTGTCTTCTGAGAAAAGACAACAGGTCTTGGTAATAATTACTTAACAGCCATCAATTTTTTTAATACTTTCTGAGAAAAGGGAAGATGCATTTATTTGGTGAAGTCAGAGTATGAAGTGTCCTATTTTCACCCGTGGTACCTCAGAAGAAGAGCCTTAAACAAAATGTCACAGCTAGTGATGAATTTGGCATAAGACCCAAGAAAGCAAGAGTATGGGGAGAACAGGGGGCAAGGAGTTGTCTCAAGGAAGCAGGAAAGTCAACACTGGTAGTCATGTAGCACTGGGTTCCACTATGGGATCCAGACTTTGTGTATAACAGCCTGCAGGCTGTGCAGTATGCTCCAGGTTCCCAACATGTGAGCTGCCACTTGTGCTGGGGTAGTCTTTGGTGATGCAGCTGGCTTTGAGTCCTTTCTGATTTTGTGAGTAACCCCTAACTCACATTCCTGTAAACCATCCAAATAAAACTCATCGTTTCACCAAGCTGGACTCGATGGTATCTGCACTTTGGTCTGCTGTGGGTTCCCTATCTGGAGTGAGTAGGCATTTGTTCATGTGTCCCCAGCAACAGTGTCACACAACAAGAAATTAACTCTCCCACACTTCTGAGCTGTTCTCATAGGAGCAGCCCCAGCAGGGAGTCAGAGAATCCAAGACAGGAAATGAGAATGCAAAGCAACTTTCAGGGTGAACCTGTACCTAGCGATCTGGGTCTGCTTGCCATTTTATACCAGAGGTGAGGCTTCTCTGAGAACATGCTAAGGTACATGAGGTATTTACACTTGCTGTGGGCCAATTTTTGGGCTAAGCTTCATCTGTTGAAGTATTTCAAGGCAGTTGTCATTGTCCACCTTACAACTGGGTAAGCCAGAGTTATGGGCTCAAAATATGGCAGGTGGGAAATGGAAGGGTAAGAATACAACTTCAATTGTTTCTGTCTCCAAAGCTTATTCCTAGTCAGCTGGCAGAGTGCTTGCCTGGCATGCACAAAGCCCTAGGTTAAGTTCCTAATGTCACTTAAACTGGGCATAATAATAACCCCATAATCCCAGCGCTCAGATGGCAGAGACAGGAGAGTAAGAAGTTCAAATTCATCCTCAATGGCATAATGAGTTGGAGGCCAGTCTGGGATACAACATATTAAACTAAATGATGATTGAATAAATGAGCCTGGGAAGCCATCTCAACAGTCTTTAAAAATACTTATTAATTTTGTTTATATCCTATAAATCTCAGAAATAATAAATATGTATACATAGATTGATTATCACAGACATTTATAATGGATTAAACAGAGATGATAGATATGTATGTTATATCTACATAGTGTATAAGTCAGTTGTCTCATCACTGTGACAGAACATCTGATGAGAGCAGCTTAAGGGAAGAGGAGTTGGTTGTGGCTCACAGTCTGACAGCACACAGTCCATCATGGCATGAAAGTCATGGATGGTGGCAGGAGCTTGAAGCAACTGGTGACATTTGAACCACACTCAGGGAGTAGCAAGATGAATATTGCTGCTTGGATTCCTCTCTGCTTGCTATTCAATCCAAGACTCCAGTCCATAGAATGGTGCCACCCATGTTGACTGTGGACTATTCTACCTCAACTAAGCTAATCTAGAAAAGCACCCTCACATGAGTTCCCAGAGGTTTGTTTTCATGATAACTCTAAGTCCTACCAAGTTGACAATCTAGATTAGCCATCACATATATACACAAACATATATAACAGAATACCATGGAATTATATTAAATTGTTGTAAAGTTTATATAAATTGTGCTAGAATTAATAAAAACACAGGAATCAGAAATTGAGATAAAAACCTGATAACTGCAAGGAGAGATCCACTAACCCTACTCTCCACATTTTCCCAATCTGAAAGCCCCAGAAATCCCAGTCATTTCCATCTTCTCTCTTCCTGTCCCTCTCTATTCAACTTCCTCAGTCCTCCAACATCTCTATGGCTATTTCCAATCAGCCAACCACTGACTCTGTGCTTGATTCAAGGTTGCTTTATTGGCACAGCAGATTGGCAGTGAGAACAATTCTCCCACAATATTCCCCCTTTTGACCTAAATAAAAAGGAAGAATTTTAACTCTAACATAACAAAACTATATACAATAGGAACAATTATCAAGTAAGAAGTAATTCACAATATCCAGTCCACTATTATTGGCAAATTCAAAGAAAACACTCCAATATTTATCTTATCTTGGTGAGTCCAAAGTTTTGCACCTGATTTACTTTCTATCAAAACTAAGAAAAACTGTTAACTATAACTATCTAATCTTCAACACCATCAGAAACCTGAGAAGGATAAAATATTACCCGAGTAGACAGGAAGTGCAGGGCAAGCAACTTCCAAAACTAAGAAACAACAGGACATCTGGCTATTTGGACAGTCACCCAAGGTTCCTCTGTAGTGTTGGGGCATCTATCTTTGGCCTACAGGCCTGGAATATCTGACAGACTTTTCTGTGAAGCAGTAATTTTGAAGGACTTTCCTACCTTCTCTTGGCCAAGCCCAGCAGTCACTTTCTTTTGTGTCCTGCTTATTGAGTTTGAACAGCATACTGTCAGCAGTCAAGGCAAGGGCAGTTTTTTTGCTAGTGGCTAGCTTTGCCACAATGAAAGCAAACTCTATATGGAGGTTCTTTGATGCTCATCATCCTTTTCTGAAGTAAATTGGTACTGCCAGGAGCAGATGTGTCTCACTGTCATGAAAAACATTTTGTTATTAAAACATTTTAAATGCCATATTCTATAGTTCTCTGAAGTGATTGAAGACAATCTATCTATTTAAAATGTCTGTTTGACCTTAAAATCATACCTAACATGACTATAAGTTTGATTGTTATAGATGACTAACTATTAATCTGTATTTCCTTGTTATCCTAAATAACTTTCAAGAACTAGAACTTTACATTTTTAAATGAGCTGTATAGGTACAATACCTTAAACAAAAAATAGAAACATATATACAGTATAACAAAAAAACCTTAAGTTTGTATCATTATATAAAAATCCATACCAAAATGAAATATTTGAGACTAGTAGCTACTTTTATAGTTTGAAAATAGACTCAATAATCTATCCTTTGATCCTATCATATCTATATCCCCTCTTTTTCTCTACAGAATAAGATCCCTGAACCTAATTTCCTTTCTTGGTTTCCTCCATGACCATGACCAATAGCCAACCCCCTAAGTGATAACATACATATATCAAATGACCAAAAACTACCCACTCCATCTCTTGGGTATTTAGGCATCATGTTCTTAAATTATTTCCTGTTGTTTAGGGAGATGACTGCATCTTTAGGGGACCCTGAAAAAGTTGGGATAAAGATCAAGTCCTGGGAGAGTTACCTGTTGTCCAGGCTTACTGTGATAGAAAAGTACAGGACTTATCTGAAGTTTTGGCTGGAGTAATCTATGATGCTGGACCATCTTAGCTAACCACCTTGAAGTTGTCCTGAGCAGTTTATAGTTCAAAACTGATCTTTAGGTGGTATTTGTCAGTTTAGTGGTGTTACAAAAATCTAGATGGATTCATCATTGTGGGGCCCCAGCCTCCTTTTGGAGACTCAAAAATCACTGCTAAGAATGATCATGGTTCATTGCAGAAAACTTAAATATTTTAAATGCCATATGCAGCAGATCTCAGAGAGAGGTTATAATCTGGGGTACCCAAACTTAATCCCTAATTGCCTGCTTCAGACTCATGCCCAAAATCATGTACAGGGAACTAGATAGAGCCTATTTCTAGAGTTACTTAGTACTCCATATGACTATTAATATCATGGCAGAACACACACACATACATATGTAGAGAGAGAGAAGAAAAATTTATTTATAAGAATAAATTTTGAGATAGTATTTATACCTTAAGAAACGTTTTAGAGAGTTAAAATCAAAATGTTATGAGATTAATGGCAATAGAATAGTCTCTTAATTTTGGTTTTCTTCTGTGCCATACCAGGTGGATCTTCTGACATGAGACAGAAACATTGGATTTTCCTCTAACAAGTATTCTTTGGTTTAGAGAAAGAAAGAGCCATACTCCAACATCAAAGCCAGCTTTAAATTTTAATTGAGATGGGACTATGAAAAGCCCATTTGCTTTATAAGTTTATAGATAACAATAGAAACAAACATTTGGGAAGATTTATGAAATTTTTTTCTTGTTGGAAATGTTATATCATTAAGCCAATTTATTCTTTTTCCTGGGACACTTTATCTGGAAGATTTGTCCTTCTTCGTATGTCTTATTTGTCTGATAGTCTTCAGATTCTTTAGTTGAATGTGTTTTCTCTCTTGGAAAGACAAAAACAAAACCCTGTCCTAACCCTAACTTTGAGAGGAGTTTTCCTTTTTGGCAAGTTATGTCTGATCAAATGAAAGACATCTGCCAGTCTTATAACTTAGGCGGAATGGCCATGCACACCAGTGGTCATGTCAGAGGAGGAGCAGGTGGCAATTGAGCTTTCATGTTTCCAAAGGCTGTTGTACAAAATACTGACACAAGGTGGGTTTTCTTAATCCCTGTGGAAGAACTTTCCACTGATACTTTTTAATGGGCTGAGAATTATTATAAGTAGGCACCATGAAGGCAAATTTTTCTCTATCCTGTTCTTGAAAAGGTATAGTAAAAAGAAAAGTAATCTCTTAAATTAATCACTATAATAAACCATCCTTTAGGTAATAAAGAAGGCAAAGGAATTCCAGGGTATAAAGAGCCCATTGACTTAATCATCTTATTTATGGCTCGTAAATCTGTGAGCATTCTCAATTTTCCAGATTTCTTTTTAATGATAAATATAGGAGAATTCCAATGACTGGTCAATTCTTCAATATGTTGAGCACATAGCTGAAACTGTACCAACTGTTCTAGTGCCTGTAATTTTTCCCGTGTCAAAGGGCATTGTCTCACCCTCACAGATTTGTCAGTTAATCATTTTAAAGGTAGAGCTAGAATACCCTTGAAAGACCACCAGCTGTTGTCCCCCCGAAAGTTCCATGACTGTTCTTGATTATACCTTTTAATATTTTTCAGAAGCAGTCTTTATTTTATGGTTTGTAACTAAGATTAGACAAATATTAATCTGTGTTTTCCACTACTGCAACAAATCATGTCCCCATAAATTCATCATTATGTTAGCCATATATGGTTTTAATTTTCATATCTGTCTTTCTGGTCCTATGCATTCAACCCATCTTCCATTTTCTTTTACCTGAGACAAAGCTGATAAAGTTCCAGTCCCTAAAAACTGAACATTTACCACCTGAAGAGGTCAATCTGGATGCTAAAATTTTGATGAAATTATTGCTACATCTGTACCTTTGTCTACTAAACCCCCAATTTTAATACCATTTATATGTATTTTTAGCTTTGGTCTCTGATCATTTATAGCAGTTTGCCAAAATACTTGTTTTCTGGTTTTTCCTGAAGGTTTGTTATACCTGTTGATGCTGTTTTGTCTTTGATCACATCCAGAACAGTGTAGTTTTTAATAACAGATATTAAGCCTTTTAATCGCTCTGTGGGTGAGTTTCTCCAATGCTGATAAGGAATGATTGAACTAAATTTGATTTTGACAGGCCTTTCACGGTGCTTCCTGATGGCAAAGTGTTACCTTGCCTGTCCCTTGTTGATCTGCATTCATTAGTCTAATGCTGGCCTTTGTCATGCCTTGTGGATACTCTAGAAGGCTAGGTCCTTCTGTTTGGATTATCTCTAGAAAAAAAAAAAAAACATTGTTTCTAGGTACATCTTGCCTACAATACCTTTTCAAATGAACTTGCTTACCACAATTAAAACATATGACATTTTTATTTTAATTCCACATCTTCCCAATCTGAAAGCCCTGGAAATCCCCTTCAGCCCCTCCTCTCTTCCTATGCCTCTCTATCCAGCTTCTCAGTCTTCCAACATCTCCATGGCTAATCCTGGTCAGTCAATCACTAACTCCATCCTTGATTCTAGGTGACTTTATATTGGCAGATTGCAGTGCGAACTGCAGATTGGCAATGTGAATAATTCTCCCACAACAAATGATTAGAAATAATTTACATAAGATTAAGAATATGACCTGTAGTATATACAATAGAATGCTTAACAACATACAAGATGTGAGTATACAGGAAAATATTACAGGAAAAATTAAAAATATTAAAGTGAATGGAAAAGTAAATTTTACACACACACAGCACTCAAGATCTGTATCCTCTTCATCTCCAGTTTCTTTAGAGGCAGTTCTACCTCTCCACTGGAGCATGCCCACTTTCTCTCCTTCCCAGAGGAAATGCTAACATCAAAGCCATTTCTCGATTTTCATTCATTCTCTCTCTCTCTCTCTCTCTCTCTCTCTCTCTCTCTCTCTCTCTCTCTCCCTCCTTACCTCCCTCCCTTGTGCCCTCCCTCCCTCCCTCCATCTCTCTCCTCGCCTCTCCTCTCTCTTCCCTTTCTCTTCTCCCTCTCTTCCTCCATAATCTCTCAGATTTCCAAGGTGACCATTTCTGCCACAGTTATTTTGATCTTTGGGGTCTCTTCTCTCAATTTCCCTTCTGGGAATCATTCCTGGAGACTTTATACTAAACGACTAGTCCTCTTAGGCCGGATGCTCATGGCCCCTTGCTTCAGTGGCACTTCAAAAGCAACATGATTTCTTTTCATCTTTTAGTGAACAGTCACTTTAGGAAAACTAGAGCTTCTTGAAAGGCGGCCCAGTCAAAGGGAGACACGGCTGTAGATTCTGGATTAAGGTGAGAAAAATCTGAGCTTCTACCTCACCCTGTATTGCTAGGTAGCAAAAGATACTTTGACAAAGGAAGTAATGTTGCTATGAATGACTGTTTTATTTTGTGGATCTAAAAAGTGTCTTAAGCACCAGTCCTATGTTTAGAGACTTTTTTAAAAAGCGCACTTCCTCAGGAGGGTCAGGAAAACAAAGTAACCAATATTCTTTGCAGCAAAATCTGGTAAATATTTCACAATTGATTTTCTGCACTGTTAGGAAGAATCCCTAATTTGGAAATTGCCAATTTCCATGGTGTAAATTTCCTTCCTGCACCCTATTTCAAGCTACCAACTTAAAAACTGACTTTTAAAACCCTGAAACCTAATAACCATCCCTCAGGCACCCTTTACACCCGTTTCAACATATCACAGATTGTGGCAGATTCCCTGTGCAGATACTCATGATCAGAGAGTGTATGGCAGCAGGCTCCATGTGGTCTCTACCTTTTTGCCAAATGGCAGAGAAAGCATTATGCAGACGACATCATGTTCCTTGTGTCCAGGCACCAGCAGCACGAGTTGTAGGTCCATTCCTGCAGCAATGTAGTGGGGTCAGCCTGAAGGGCCCCCGCCCCCTATTCCTGCAGCAATATGTAGCGTCAGCCTGAAGCAGCCCCCATTCCTGCAACAATGTAGTAGCGTCAGCCTGAAGCGGCCCCCTGTGCGTCAGAGCATTGGACTTGACCTCAGAGCACTCTGGCCCACCTAGCACTCCTGCGAACACTTGTACTTTCTTTAATAGTCTCTTCCTCCTCTTCGCTAAATCCCTTTTGTGTTTTGGCTGAACGAAGTAAATTCTCTTAATTGCAAATAAGAATGTCTGCTGATTATAGAGAGGACCCTTCTGTTTCAGGCAGAGAGATACCTGCAAGCATAATTAAATATAACTAAGGCTCTATCTTTAGAACTTAAGCTTTTCTCCATGAGAGTGAATTCAGACTTCATTCAATCCTATGCGCTTCCCACCAACAGTAGCGCTGGGCAAAAACCATCTCACACTGGAATCCCTCTGTGGCTCAAGACGTAGGGATAATAGAGCCTTGTGTGTACAAAGAAGCATCTCCTCAGAGTCCTTAAAACCCTCTGAGGACATAAATCATGGGCCTTTTGATAACCTCTTTCTGATAATTAGTTCCTGGAACCCGGCTTTCTATTTCTTTGTTAGCCCACTTCCTCCCAAGGTCCCTGAATTGCTTGTTAAAAATTATTTCTACCTTGCCAGACCTGCATCAGAAACTCTGGAGTAAATTATAGAAATGTAATTTTCAACTTGCACTCAACTGTTTGCTTGCTTGCTTGCTTGCTTGTTTGTGATAGTTTTATTGTGTAGTCTGGAATTCACTATCATCCTGCCTCAGCTTCCTGAGTGCTGGGATTACAGACATGCACCAACCACCACAAACAGCTTAAAATTTCTGAGAGCAAACCTTTCTTATTTTCATCATCAGCTAAAGTATTTTCTTCTCCTCCAAAATGTGTGTATGTGTGCGTGTGTGTGTGTGTGTGTGTACATGTGTGTGTGTGTGTGCTAGTGTTAGTAGAAACTCCTAGGTTTTCAACACTAAATGACATGTTTAGACATGGCAAATATAACATTCATGTGCAGTTCAGTAAAATTTTTCAGACTCTGGTTTTGAGTTAATAAAAACCCTCCAAAACACCCAGCGAATGTGAGTAAGAGTGGAGCTCCAATCAATTTTTCCAACACTCTTCCCTTCTTTCAGGCCCCCCTCAGGAAACTCCTGTCTTCCACAGGAGCCTACCCTCAGAGGGGGTGTTCTAGCACTGCCATGTGACTGTTTCCATGGCAACTCCCCTTCTCTAAATGCTGTCATGCATGCTCCTTTTCAGGACCCAGCCACAGAAACCTGTGACCTGAGAAAGAGAGCAGGCCTCAGGCTTCACTGTTAGAAGGCAGGTGTGCTCACATCACTTTACTAAATGCCTATGCTATCAAATTGTTTCCTAAGTGTTTATACTTATGCCCATATATTAATGCTGCTCTCAGCCTTGGCCAGAGAATCTGTTTGTGCAGTTGGAAGCAGTTACTACAAAGGCTCATACTGGTCAAAGTGCTAATAAGTTACAGTTGAGATTGAGTGTTCAGCCCTAACTGGGACATATATATCACATGCAAACATACAGTCATGCACATGCACACACACACATGGGTTTGGATAACATCCAGAAGAAGGTCTGAAGAGAATGTAAGTGCTATGAAGTACTGTGTTCTGGGCATGGCCACTGCACTTATGACCTCACTGTGACTATGGCTGCCTGCACAAGACCTGTATAAGATCAAGTCAACCAGAACGACCAACATTCCAGCAGACAGAACTAACTGGACTCAAGTGGGTTACAAGAGAAACAAAAGGAGAAGACATGAAGATAGAAGGGGACGTGTTGAGGAATATCCTCAGGAAGTAGGAAGGGAGGGTTGAGGATAGAATTATTAGTGTGTACTTCTGTGAAATTGTCAGATAGATAGCTAATGATTATTTTTAAAGTAAGGGATGTTGTCAACAGCTACAGGAAACAGACTAGAAAATACCTTATTACAATCGATCAAAACCTCTCTCCCCATAATCCCTTCTACTTTCTCCTAGATAATCTATAATAAACTCTTATTGTCAAACCTGGTGCTTAGCATTGGGTCCTAGTATCACCAGGCAGGAAGTCCTTACTGGATAGCACTGCTGTCTTTATCGAAGCCAGGAAATCATGTTTATAGTTTGTCTGTCACCCCTCTGTCTTCTCGGATCTCTGTCTATATGGGGCTGTCTTGAGAACCTTCCTGCCACAGAGAAGAGTAAATCAGATCCACATCCCAAGGCTGCTCCAAGGGCTGAAACAATCCTGATGGAAGGCTATGCCTGTTCTGATGGAGTAGTGATGGCAGCTCCTTGAAGAGAGCTGAGCTTGCCTTTCTGAAGAGATGCTTTATGGATTGCATTTTCTGACTATCCTCTGGTGCCTCTCTGCTTGGCTTTCTTCATGTATTTTTGACAGATATTCTTATGAATAAATGGATTGTTTGATCATTGCTGGATTTTCTTCTCAGTGACCAACCTAAGAAAAGAAAAAATTTAAATGAAAATGTTAAGCCCTCAGACGGCTACTTAAAACAGTCTTAAGAAATACATTCCTCACACATTCTTTGACTGATATGTTTACCAGTTATCATATCTTACATATGTAGCTACAAGCGCCTCACTCCCACATCTTATAAGCTGCAACCACTTCCCAATCTCAGCACAATGGACATTTGTAAAGGGATAATCAGTTGGGGTGAGCAGCTGTCGCATGCATGGACAGATGTTTAGTGACATCAATCACCTTTATGCTGCAGGTACCAGAACTGTACCCAATCCCACTGTACTAACCAAAACTTCAACTGGCCTGCAGATGGTAAACTTGCCCCTTATTCAGAACCACTGACTGTCCTGGGCTGACATAGATTGGATTCCTAAAATGAGGAGGAGAGAGGAGGGAGGCAGAACTCTCATTCTGATGGGGGAAAGGGGGAAATGTCAGAGGATGTAACAACTGACCTAGATTTAAACGGAGAACCTCCACCTCCACGGTCAGAAATAATTCACCCCAGCCTTCTCACTCAGTGACTCTCAGTTTGAAGATCATTTGAAGCCAATAAATGCAAACTCCAGTCTTCTGTAAAAGGTTTCCTAGCTCACACGACACTGTCCGCATCTGCATGCTCTGTTGTAAACACTGCACTTGCAGAGGAGATGCACAGCGAAAGAGCTTCCGCCACTGTCTGCGAAGAGATCTGAGAAGAGAGCTGGCACTGAGACAGGGTCTTCTCTGCCCCTGAGCAAGTTTGCACAGCATACAAGTCCACACAAAAACCTTCAAAGTCTGATGTGTTTTCTACAATGAAATGAATTGAAAGTAAATTACAGGATCTGACTATTTTTTTCTGAAATTTCATGGACTTTGATGGATTCTCTTCATACTCAGAACTCCTATACACTAATGCACTGCTATAGACTGATGGAGTTCACTTTTTTCTACAGGCTCTAACTGGTTGCCCATTTCCTGGTAAGGAAAAGCTCCACCTGGACAACAGGTGCCAAGAAACTCACTGTGGAGGGTATTCATGCTGAGAGGCCACAAAGTGCCATTGTCCCCTGTTCTCAGGGCCACTGGGTACACAACCATCTTTCTGCCCTCTCGCTCTACTCCTCTCTGGCTCTCTCCCTTTGGTCATGCTGGGCACACACAGGGTGCAACACAGGGTCTTGCAGGCATTCGAATGTACTCTGCTACAGAGCTATAGCCCAGACATTCTAGTTTCGTCTCTGTTTCTGTGATAAAATGCCCTGACAAAAGCAACGTTTGTGAAGAAGATCTTATTTGGATTACAACTCTGAGGAGGTCACAGTAGGAACGTAAAGTGTCACATTCATAGTCCAGAGTAGAGAGAGAGACACAGTTGGGCTCCCTCTGCTTACTCTGCAAGTGCCCAGCTAGCTTTCTTCTCTCTTAAATAGTTCAAGATCCAATTCACAAAATGGTGGGTTTCCCACACGATTAACAACTACAACAATTCCCCCACAGACATACCCATAGGCCAACCTAATAAAGACATTTCCTCAATCAAACCCCCTTCCCAGGTAATTCTACATGGTAACAAGATAAATTTTTTTTCTTTTTAAACATCACATTGCCTTGTAATTACTTTTATTTATGTGTGTATGTATGTGGCCACATGAATGAATGTTATATTTGTGCAGATTCCCAAGGCAACCAAAAGAGGGTAGCAGAACCCTTGGAACTGAAGCTACAGGAAGCTGTGAGCTCCCTAAAACAAGAAAGAGGAGTAAGCACTCCTGACCTCTGAGCCATGTCTCGAAGCCTTGCTGCAAGTTAACACCTGAAACTAACCAGCAGCCTTCTTATTGACTTCAAAAAATAGAAAATAATTTACTACATTTATTTATTTAACATCTATTTATTGTCAGAGAACAATTTGTGTCAAAGAGCTCTCTCCATTATGTGGGTCCCAAGGATCAAACCCAGGTCATTAGGCTCAGTAGATAATGCCTTTAACTGCTGAATCGTCTTGCTGACACTCACAGACTTTTATTACCAATACATATGAGAAAATGAAATAGAGAGCTACTTCCAGAACAGTGCAATGAGAACCTTCAAAACTCTCCATAAAAATCTCGATTAGAGCAAGGAGCACACTAGCCAAAAAAGAAAAGAGTCAGGAAACCAGTAAGGGTCCTTGAGAAAGGGATGAGGCCTTCAAGAGAAAACAGGGTAGTAGAAACCATGTGATATGAAATAGAGGGAGGATACTAGGGTTCATGTCATGGTGAGTTAACAAAACTAAAGATTATTTAAAAGCTTTATAGAACCTACCACTTTGTAAACTAATTTTAAAATATATATTTTAAAGGAGTTTGAACACAGGTAGCCTACATGGGTAGACAATGCTGTTCTCAGGAAAAAAAAATGAGTTATTAAAAAAAATCTCATGATCAAACATGGGATACTTCCCTGCCAACTAACTACTGGTCAGGTAGGCCTAGATGCCCCCCAAAACAGCATGGGCTATTGCCGTTTCTCTTGGGTTTTTACCATAACTAAGTGATAAGACCCTATTGCTGAAGATAGCACGCACTTTGGTTGCAGGCCATAGGGAAATCAGTCTGAAGCTGACCTGAAAACTTCCTCATGACTGGATGGCTTTCAAAGTGCCAGAAGGTGCTGTGCAGGCTGCTGGGAAAGGGAGGCAATTAGTGGTGTTACACAATGCTGGACTCTGCATGCTACAATACCAACCTGCCAGGCAAGATGTGCCAGGCAAGTGGTACAAAGGTTACTGGGAAACCACACACATTTAGAATGGATTTGAGACCCCCACAGGAGGGAATTCATAGCTGATATTACAAACCTGGTCAAGAGCACAAGGCTTGGACGATCGCAGGCTCTAGCAGGGCAACCTGCTTTGTTGTTTTCGTAAAGGGCCATATTGAAAAACTGCCTTCTAAACATTCAAGTTTCTATCTATAGAGCTTTGCTGCTCTCGGCCTTGGTCATTGACCTTTGCTGCTACCACAGCCTTGCAACAGGCATCAGTTAATACAGAGGCTCATAACTGGCCAAAATTCTGAGAATTAGTAACTATTGAGTGCTTATCCCTAAATGGGACATCTATAACTATTGCACTCACCCAAGGCTTAGGGAACTTCACAGACACAGAGGCAAAAAGAATGGAAGAGCCAGAGGATGGATAGGAGTACTGTGATACTCTCTTCTGGGCATTACAAAGCCGTTGCACTCATGAACTCACAGCTGATGGTTACCCGCAGAAACCCTCCTAAAATCAAGCTGGTCAAGATTCCAGTGCAGACAGGAGAGGGGCTCTTGAGACCTCATCTCTTGCTAAGGAGCTATTGCTGAGGAAGGAGATTTTTCTTTGGAGGTATAGCCACTGGGAGGTTGCCCATGCGCCAGTGGGTTGCTCTACATTATACACATATAGGCACAATAAAGGTTATAGGGAAGAAGAAAAGGAGGAGGCAGAAGAGGAGGAGGAAGAAGGAGCTGAAGGAGGGTGGCATGAAGCTGGAAGAAGAATGTACTGAGAGGTCCTGGCAGGGCTGGAGTGAGTAGCGATGGACCTGATCAAAATATATTGCACTACATTTATAGAATTCTCAAAGAACAAATAAAAAGTACTTTTTTAAAAAGAGTTAAGAATTTAAATTTTTCAGAACCATGCTAAAGCCTTATTAAGATCCAGGGAGTATTTATTCATGAATATTACCTGGATTTGTGTGGAAATCAGGGATACGTGTGGTTTTGGATGTGTCCTGTTCATTCTTCCCACTGCTGAGGTCGACTTATGAGAAGCTTCAGCAACTGTGGGAAACACCATAGCAGCCATTGGAGACCACAGAACAGGCTAGAAATGCTCTAAAACTCCACAGAGTTTCCACCAGTTGGCATCTGAAACTCCCCTAGCACCTGGCAGCCTTGCATGTGGCCTGCGGGAGGAGCTAGTGCAGAGTGAGGGATCCATCCATGTGGCAACGTGGAAGTCCTCAGCCTGCTGGGTAAGGTTTTCCGGGTGTGGACAATCGGTGGAGAAGTACCCACACCCCTGTAAGTAACTCTCACTTAAGCTCCGTAAGGAAGCCCAGTAAACTCATTGGTACCACAAAGTGAACCTTGATGGAATCAGTGCCTCCATTGGTCATTCTAACCTAGAAGGAGGGGGTAGATACTGCTTTATGTCTCCCCCCAAGAGAAGAAATTTTAGCAATGCCCTTATGCTCTGCAGTGGGGAGAAAGAAGAACAGAACAGCAAAAATGGTCTGTGCTGGTGTTTGCTGACTTGACACAAACCAGAGTCACTTCGGAAAAGGAAATCTCGACTAAAGAATTACTTCCATCAGAGTAGCCTAAGGGCACATTTGTGGGGGCATTTTTTTCCATTAATGAGTGATGTGCGGGGGTCCAGCACACTGTGGGTAATGCCCTAGTGGTCCTGGGTTGTATAAAAAAGCAAGCAGAGCAAGCCATGAGGAGCAAACCGGAAAGTAGCTCTCCTGCATGCTTCCTGCTTCTCTCTGCTCCTGCCTGAGCTCCTACCCTGACTTGTCTCGATGTTTAACAAAACCCGTTCCTTCCTAAATTGCTTTTAGAAGTGGTTTTCACAATAGAAAGCAAACTAAGACCCAGCCCAAGAGTAAAAACATTGTGTCCTTGAGAATAGCTAAAAGATGATCTATTTCCAACCATGGGAAAGCAAAGGCTCATCCCTAAAGAGAATGCTCTGCTCTGCCTGGAATTCCAGCAGAAACTCCAGCAGGAGGGTATCAAGGCTTCCCCAGGCGTTTCTGTTAGATGACTGTAAGTACCTGATTTGATGATGTTACCTTTTTGCTGTTCGCTGTTCCTTTACTTGGAAGTCAGACCAGAGCGAACACTGCTGCACCTGAAACTCTTAATCAATACTTTGAAGTTGGCTGCTTCAAAGGGGTTTCCCAGTCCATCTGTGCTGTAAGTTCGTAAGCGTATGATTGGTTGTTACCTTTTGTTAGCACTCTCTGTTGAGCTACCACAGTAGTCTCTGCTGGATTTTGTGAGCCCATTAGTTAGTGATGTTTTGTGTCTGTCTGCTGCTTCTGTTGTTCTTTAACTTTTGTTTGCAATGTGCTTAATAAACTTACTAATTCAAAACAGAAGCACAGCTACTGTAGATCATTCTCAGGACGGTATAGACCACTATCTCCCCACCCCCATTCCCTGGCCACCAACTGCCTTTCTCCCTTTCTTGGCCTCCCCGACCAAAACACTTTCATTCTCCCACTCTTAAACATTGAAACCCCAGGCTCTGCAGTCTTTTGACCTGGAAACTTCTGTCAGAAGCTCTCTGGGTCCTTAAGCCTTTTCCTCAGACTTAGAATTACAATACATACAGATACACACATACACACACACACACACACACACACACACACACACACCCCTAGTTCTGAGACCTTTGGACTTAGACTGCACCATAATACCAATATCCCAAGCTCTCTATATGCCAGACAGATTAAGAAAAACATCTGAGTAAAAGTAGAAACAAAAGATAAAATATACTCGATGATACCATTCATATAGAACTCTAGAAGATGCAAAATAATCTAGAAGGCAGGCAGTTTAAGAACTTATTTAAAAGGTAAGAATGTGCCTATCACACAGCCTACTATCCTTCCCCCAAAATAAAAGCATACACAAATACTTTTATAGCATTTTTTCATTATAACTTTATTTGTAATAACCCAAAGGCTTATCAAGGGGTAAAGAAATAAACAAGTGGGATCTATCCATGCAATGGTAAGCTATTCAGCAATAAAAAGGATGAGCATTCAATACACACAGCAATATGGAGATAATTATATTACTCAAAAGGAATCATGCATAAGCAGTAATGACTATAGGATTCCCTTTATATTGAATTCTAGAAAGTGCAAACTAATTTTCAGTGGCAGTAAGTCAGTAGTCACACAAGCTGCAAGGGTTTCTCATGCCCTACTTAATCTGTCGATCTACATTCAAAATAAATCTTCTCACTATTGTAAGCCAATGAATTTTGGGATAATTTTTTGCTCAACTGTATAAACTGGAGCCATTCTGGCCCTCAGGGGAGCCCAGAAACCAAGTGCTGTAGTAGGGTTAGTCTTCCACTGTGGAGACCAATGCCTTCATTCTCCCCTTCCAGCACAGGACTCCAATGCTACCTAGAACAATCCTCAAATCCCATGCCTTCCCAATTCCTCCTATCACAACATACTATATCCTGCAAAATACCCTTGGGTTCTTCTGAGAACTGAACACATGCTCTACCCTGCTTCGGAGTGAAAGTTCATTATCTAAAGAATCAGTTTTCTTCCACTGAAGAATTTGGCCATATTGTAGATAAGACCTTCTGAGAACATACATCTTATCCCAGAAGTGAATTAAAGCCAGGGAATTAGGAGAAGGCAGGTCAGCCCCTCCCCTAGCTCTTGATTGGATAACCTTTGATATAATCCACCAGCAATAACCAGACAGCAAGCTAATTCCATATAGTACATTTTATTTCTCAGTTGTTTTGAAGCAGAAATTCAGTACCATTATTTATTGGATGGATGGATGGATGGATGGATGGATGGATGGATGGATGGATGGATGGACACAGGCTGCTCTGCCTGATTAAGCATCCACTGACTAAACCCAGTCTGTCAACAGCACAGCAGAAGTTTTGCCATCCACAAACTCAGCTTTAGTAGCCAGTGGGGATTTTGAAAATAAGGGAACTAACATAGTAATTTTTCCTGTTACCAAACAGCTTCCATGTTGGTCTCAAGAGACAGCTTTCTCAAGGAGAGAATTGGAGCTAATGATACACAGTGCATACTGAGTTCTTTGTAGGTTCTTGAAATATTATCATTACCACTACCTCCACAATAAAACATGCTCTTGGTCATGTATATCTGGATATGTGTGTATATATGTACATACAAGCTCATGTGTGTACATGTGAGTCTATGTGGTGTGTGTGTGTACATATAGGTATATATAAGTACATGTTGGGTATATGGTGTATGTTTTAGTTGCTTTTCTATTGCAGTGACAAAACCCCATGACCGAAACAACTTATAAATGAAAGTGTATAATTGGACTTAGTTTCAGAGGATTACAATCCATGATAATGGATCAAAGGCATGTCAGCAGTAACAGCTGAGAACTCACATCGTGATCCATAAGCAGGAATCAGAGAGAGCACTGGGAATGGTATGAGAGGTTTGAAACCTCAAAATCCATCCCAGTGACACACCTCCTCCAACAAGTCCACACCTCCAAATCCTTCCCAAATAGTTCCACCAACTGGGGACCAAATATTCAAACATATAAGCCTATGGGAGCATAGGCTTTCAAAGTATAACAGTGTGTGTCCATGTATATGTTGGAGTGTGTGGTAGATATGTAAGCACATATTGGGGGTGTGCATACATGTGCACATGCATATGGAGGCCAAAGATTGATATCAGGTGTCTTCTTAAATCACTCTCCGTCTTATTTTCTGACACTAAACCTGGAGGTAACCATTTAGCTAGACAGGTTGACCAAAAGCGCCAGGGATCCTCCTGTTTCCATCTCCCTAGTTCTGGATTATAGGCATGCATCACCACACCACGTCATTGCATAGGTGCTAGGACTTGAACTCAAGTCCTGATGCTTGTGCAGCAATCCCTTTACCCAGTGAGTCAATTCTTTTGCCCAATCCTCGGGTTTCTTGACCAGGCATCTACTGCTGAACTTAGAAGTCTAAATAGAGGTGTTATTGAAAATCACAAAGACTCCTTCACATGCACGAAAAAGAAAAAGTTAAATTGCCTAGAACTCTTAGTGAATGTTTCAGTATTTTTCACACTTTTTTAAAAACACATTTTTGCCAAGAGTCTAAGTCACTTTCGCATATCTCTGACTACATTAGTTGCCATGGTTTTCTAGCTTTCACTACTTCTGAAATAAACAACCCATTATATTTATGTCACTGTTAATTTGTCTTTTTGTACAATGTGGATGGGTGGTTTGTAGCCTAAAAACCAGGATGAGTTATCCTAAGAATCCCATCGAGAAGAGCTGGTGCAGTAATGTCTTAATAGTATGTAGAACGAGGTCAGTTCTATTTGGGAGGCAGGGCCTCATGAGAAGGTAGGTTTTCTTTCTAATTAATATGTTGATTTTATGTGCCACTTGTTAAGATAGTTGGTTCTATTAATTGTTTGTAAATTTTAGTGCTGTCTTATTGCAAGTCCCTTTTCTTTCAGATAGTAGAAAAATAAAAATTAGCTAAGGGTCCCCCCTCCAAACCGAAATATTCTGAATCGAGGTCATATTCTCTTTCGGTGTCATGAAGAACAGCTGCCCAAAGTCTTTATTCAGGAACCTACACACACATACACACGCACCACCACCACCAACGCTGCCGCCACCACTACCTCCATTGCTAACACAGGCCTGACATGTAATTCTTGCCAGAGCCTGAAGGCGGAGGTCCCATTTCTCTGCTCTATACCTGAGCATAGAAATGTTTTAAATATGTTGAGGTAAATGGAGCTAAAATATTTGTCAGGTGAATAATAATTAAACCATTGTTATTTTTCCAGCGTGTACTGATTGTGTAATGATCATAAAGAGAAATTTAAGGGGTATAAAGAGGGAAGAACCATAAGAGATATTCTCTACTCAATTTTATATGAGGAATAAAAATATGCAAAAATTATTAATAACCATCTTTCACATCATGCTTATAAGGCAAAATCTTGTCTATGACTTGTTAACTCTTCACTCACAGTCGAAGGGAATTCCAAGCGATGCTAAGTGGTCCTCTGCTCAGAACACTCCCGAGGGAAAGTTTGTTTCTTTCCTCATGCTCTCACCGATTACCTGACAGGAAACAGCTTAATGGAAGAAGGGCTTATTTTGGCTCACAGTTTGAGGTGAAACAGTCCATGATAGTGAGGAAATCATGTTATCAGATGAAGGAGGCTGCTGGTCACATTGGGCCCACAATCAGGATGAAGAGCTATGGATGTCACTGCTAAGGTCCCTCCTTTCTTTAGTTCAGAACCCCAGCCCACACTGAGGATGAGTCTTCCCATCTCAATCAACCTAATGTAAAAATCTCTTCATAGATAGACCCGAAGATTTGTTTCCATGGTGACTCTAAATTCAAATTGACAATCGAGATTAACCATAACAATCTGCAAACAGTTTCCTCCATAATATGTTCCTTGTTCTTCTCCAGGACCATGCAACAAGCTACAAGGCACCAGAGACTTCCCTTGTCAGAGCTCTTACTACATTATACACTAATTGTCTACTTCATTCTCTGTAGTGCCGTCTAAATTAAATTCCATGAAGGTAGAGATGCACTTGGCCAGGTAGGTGAATGGCCGCGCCATGTTTGGTGCACAGAAGACATGCCATGGGTGTTCTATACACACATATCAGTCAGCCAGTATCCCCAGAGCACATTTGAGGAGCCTGAGCAAAAGGCAACGGAGAATAACACTGAGTACCAAACTGCTCACCAGTCCCCTTAGACAAAAGAAAGAAAGAAAGAAAGAAAGAGAGAGAGAGAGAGAGAGAGAGAGAGAGAGAGAGAAAGGAAGGAAGGAAGGAAGGAAGGAAGGAAGGAAGGAAGGAAGGAAGGAAGGAAGGAAAAGAAACCACTTGTGGTCAGCATGTAAATAAATGAAAAAATTAATTATAAAATAAAATAGATGAAGACACACACAAAGATGCACACAAACTCTCCCACTAAGTATTTAACCTAGGGTTGTAGACCCTGTCCATTGTGTATGGAAGGGGAGTGACTGGGACTCAGCAAAAAGACACAGAGAAAACAAAAGTAAGGAGATGACACAACTTTTATTCCTACCATTTGCTACCACTTGTTTCCCGCCCCCATGATACATTTTAATAGAGCTGCTAACAGAAGAAGCAGCTGCCTGACTTTCCTCTCCCTCTCCTGCCTTCTCGGCTCCTCAAGAGGAGCTGACAATAGCCAGAAGAACAAGGAAGAAAGGGCATGACTAATCCCTGCCTCAGCTTTCAGTTGTCAGTTTCTGACACAGGATCAGAGTCATGCCTGAGGCTTGAACAACCCAGGGAGCCAGTACCCAGGCTCTGTAGCTCCAATCCTAGGCCCCCTGCTTGCTTCTCCACCTCAGAATGGGCCTGTTATGGGGCATGAGGCTCCACATCTGTCAGCATCACTGGGTGTCAACATACCTGGACAGCTCCTGAGTGTGACTCTGGGCTGCCAAGCTACGACAGGGATGCAGCCAGCCAGCCAGCGTTGCACTTCTCAATGGAAATGCCTGTTTGATCTGTATCAGCACAGACTGCTTCTTCTACAGGCTTGCCACTGCATGTGATGCCTCTATTACACACAGCCTCTGGCACATGGGCAAGGCGGAACCTTTGCCCAAAATCAAGAGATGCCAAAATAAGAAGCAGAGCTTAAGTTGATGTAGCCATGGTTACAACACAAATGTCAAAGTTGATACTTCCATCAGTAATTCCCACCTGGACAGAAAGCCTAAATGGAGACCAGGGTCACCATCATTTCCCTTCTCAGGCTCCATCCTCACCTCTGATCACCGGAAGTCTTATCTCCACCCAAACCCACCCCGTTCCCCCTACACCACAGTGCTGATGAGAATGGATTCTGGCAGAGGAGTGTTGCAAGCACCCCACGGGGCCTTCCATTCCCAAGCTGAGCCCAGAGAAAATACCACTCCGCTGACAAGCTCTTGCATCTGGGTCCTCCCAGCTCCCCCGAGGTGTTTCATACGCACGCTCAGTGGGAGAGTGACACCCTCCAACGAGAAACAGCTGCTCCGCTGAGCACCCCTCGGAAAAGGGTCTCTGCTAAAAGCTAAAATTCTGCGGTCATGCCTACAGAATTAAAAAGCAGGCTTAAAGAGACAGCCTTCCAAATAACAGGGCTTCCGACTGCAGATCTTGGGAAGTCGGGATGAAGCCAAGGCTGCCTGCAATTCTTAGCTTCTTTATTCAGCACAGTTGTGAGAAAGCCTTTTGTTAACAAACATCAGGTCCCTTTCTTAAAGCACAGATGAGAAACTCAGGATAGGGCAACTTGCTTAGCTCTTGCCAAGAATGTAAGCGGGCTTCTCTCTCTGAGCAGCGGGTGGCCACCAACGCTTCCACCTGGCATGATTTTACATTTGGGGACAGTTGAGAAAGGACTAATGTTAGACCCTATTGAATTCACACTTGGGAAGGTATGAAAAGTAGGGCTCATAATGAACCTTGTTAGGACTAATTCAGCCTCACAAAGAATAACGTATCTTATTTCAAAAGGTAATTCAGGTTCTCTGTAGAAATATAGACGAGCACAAGTAAAAAGGAAAATCTATTCTCCCAAAGCAGTTGCCTCTCTCCCTCACCATCCCTCCCTCGCAGGAAGTACATTGTGTGTGTGTGTGTGTGTGTGTGTGTGTGTGTGTGTGTGTGTGTGTGTGTGTATTTCAAGTTCTGAGTACTATTTTTTGACTGGCATTTTAATGACTAAAGTTGTTCTGAGTTGATATTCCATGCATTTTTTAAAATATAAAAAAATAGCATTTTTCTGGTAGAAGCTTGCTCTATTACCCCTTAATCGTCACAAGGATTTAGTTAGCTAGCTAATCAGTTTTATTGTATGGGTAGTGTGCATGGATGTGTACATATCCTTGTGCATGTGTAGAGGGTGGAGAACCGTCTTTCAAGAGTCAGTTTTCTCGCCAGACAGTGGTGGTGCACCCCTTAATCCCAGCACTTGGGAAGCAGAAGCAGGGAAATTTCTGTGAGTTTGAAGCCAACCTGGTCTACAAGAGCTAATTCCAGGACAGGCTCCAAAGCTTCAGAGAAACTCTGTCTCGAAAAAATAAAGGAGTCAGTTTTCTCCTTCCATCATGTGGGATCCAGGACAAACTCAGTCATCAGGCTTAAGAGCAATTACCTACTGAGTCATCTCACCAGCTCCCCATGAGGACTATTTGGGTTATTAGATTTATTACTAATAGGTCTTCTATTATAGTTTAGCATTTTATAAATGGAGAGACAGAGATGTAAGGGGATGGATGTTCATCTTTTGATTCTCCCCTCCTTATCTTCCCGTTCACTGCCCTCCCTCCAAGCAAACAGAACAAACCAGCTCTGGTATAGGCACTGTGGAGACAGCCCTAGGGTGGGAGTTGAGGAACACCTGTAGGGCTCCCTCTGCAAGGGCAGAGCAGGTATGCCTAATCACTGCCTCTTGCTACCCTGTTACCCTGCTGCCCTGCCTGTACCAGTGTTGGACCTGGGTCAGGTTCATGGGACCATCGGGCATGCGGCTAACAAGGCACAGCCACTCTCTGAGCTTTAGTAGGACCAAAAATCACTTTAACTGCATTTCCTCTGCTTGGAGGTGTTTGGTCTTCTTCCGGGGGTGTTTGGTCTTCTTCTGGAGGTGTTTGGTCTTCTTTCCTGCGTGTTGGCTCTCTTATGATGTCTTTCCCTCCCGTTTCTCTTCTCTCCTGGTCTGTTTTTCATTTCTGCTTGTCTCTGATACAAACTGTGTGTTCTCCTTTCTTCAACTCCCTTGGTCCACCACACCTCAGCCCCCACCTCACCCCAGTCTCCTCCAATAAGGAACCATTTCTCAGTTTCATTTTTCATAGGGACCACGTGGGTATAATAGATCCTCTTTCCCCCTTGATCTAACGTGCTCATTAGAAGTTGTTCCTGGCACATAGAAAAGCCGATGATACCCAAACTGGCAAATAAATCCCCACTCTGTGTAAGGAGAGGATGGTGGAAAACCATTCCATCTGGAAGAATCTGCTGGCTACTGCTGACACACGCAAGAACAAATACCCCCAACCAAGTTAGAGCCATCTTCCTGACTTTCAATCTGTTCACATTCTTCCACCACGACTCCTAGCTCTCGTTTATCCCCAATGTAACAGAAACCAATCTGATGCTGTTGGGCTAATAGCGTATTTCAGGCAGTGTTTAGTTTCACCACCGGGTTATCCTCCACAAACGTAAATACAAGCAATGTGTATGAAGAGCTTGCAATGCTCCCTACAGGTACCATCTGGTGTCAGCTCTGCTTAGCTTTTAATGAAGGCCCAGGTATTCCAGAGAAACTCCATGGCAGCCCAACCTGCTACCTAGAAACAAGGCTGTCTCATTTCACTTGTTACCATTGAAGTTTAAGGGTTAGGACTCTGTTGGTTGTTTAGAGAGTGAGAGGTGTTGGAGACCAAAATTCAGTTCCTTTTTCCTTCTAGGGTAACCCTCCAGCAGGCTTTGGGAGCTCTGCTTCTGTTTATTGCATTCCCAATGTCTGGTCTTCTGTTTTCCTGTACCCTGACTGACCCCTAATTTTAGACACAGAGAGAGTTGTAAATCCAAAATTCCAATGATTTTCAAAATGTGGTGACTAATAGTGATTGTTAATTCCAGCTGACCATTTGACTGGAACAGGAATGCTTACCAAAAGAGGAAAGCAGGACTGGGGTATGTGAGGGCATCTTCAGAGGTTAGCATGTGACTTGGTGTAGGCTAGGGAGGGAAGACTTGTCTTCAGTGTGTGTAGGAACCATCCAGAAAGCCGGGCATGCAGACAGAATAAATACAGAAGCTAATCTTCCTCCTATCTGCCCTGAGAGCTAGGATAGTGAGCTAGTCCTCCTCCATCCATCCTGAGAGCTAGGATACTGAACTAGTCCTCCTCCATCCGTCCTAAGAGCTAGGATACTGAGCTAGTCCTCCCATCCATCCTGAGAGCTAGGATACTGAGCTAGTCCTCCCATCCATCCTGAGAGCTAGGATACTGAGCTAGTCCTCCTCCATCCGTCCTGAGAGCTAGGATACTGAGCTAGTCCTCCTCCATCCGTCCTGAGAGCTAGGATACTGAGCTAGTCCTCCTCCATCCGTCCTGAGAGCTAGGATACTGAGCTAGTCCTCCTCCCATCCGTCCTGAGAGCTAGGATAGTGAGCTAGTCCTCCCATCCATCCTGAGAGCTAGGATACTGAGCTAGTCCTCCCATCCGTCCTGAGAGCTAGGATACTGAGCTAGTCCTCCTCCATCCGTCCTGAGAGCTAGGATACTGAGCTAGTCCTCCCATCCGTCCTGAGAGCTAGGATACTGAGCTAGTCCTCCTCCCATCCATCCTGAGAGGTAGTATACAAAGACTCCTCCTACCTTGGACTTCAAGTTACAGATTCCAGGACTATAACCTCTCCCTGGGATCTCACGTTTTCGGCCTCACATTGAGTTGTATCAGCTTCCCTGTTTCTGAGGTCTGAAGACTTGGACTGAGCCACACTACCACACCACAAGGTCTTCAGCATGCCGATAATCTGTGGTGAAACTTAACAGCTGCCAAATCGTGTGAGCCTATTCCCCACATTTCATCTCTCATTCATCTATGTGCATATTCTACTGTTTCTGTCTCTTTGGAGAACTGTGACTAATATGCTATTATTTATATTGGGCATGATTTACAGTGAAATTTTGAAAAAGTCTATTTTTTACCACTTACTAGTAAGAGGGTCAGAGAGCCCCAGTGAAATTGGCCCAGGGTTGGTGCTTCCCTGTCCTGGGTGTTTGGCAGCATCATCTGGAAATGGTGAATGAGCCAAGGCTGCATGCCATGGGCTGCCCACAAGGTGTGGTCTCCAGATGTTATCTTCAGTCCAGACCCATGTACTGACAGCAACACAGACATCAGCATTATGGTGATGTGTAGCATCAAGCTCCCATTGTGGCTTCTCCTCTCCTCGCAGTCTCTGACTCAAGACAATGACAGTGATGACTCTGCTTTGCCCTAAACTAGGAAGGATTTCAGATGATTTTCTCAAGAATGACAGCAACGGGCAGACTCTTTCAGGATGCAAACATCTCACTTAAGTCTGAGTACGCCTGGTGAAGGCAAAGCCTACAGAGAACTCAAAAGAGTCGTTGATGTGGGAAGATCTCAGACAGGAAGGGGAGGAAGAGGCACCATCTTAAACAGCCAGCACCAGCCATAAAAATAGGCGAACTGTAAATTCTTCCAAATGTAGGACTCCTAAAACAGCAGAGGTAGAAATCTTCCTAAAATCCTCATACATGAAAAGTCACTCAAATAAATCCTTCTTAGGGGACTGGATGAATGGAGGAAAAGCATTTGCAGGCTAAAAGCCCATAACACACAGAGGTTGTCTCCTGACAGGATACTTGTTAAAAGAATCCATTTGCAGCTCCAATATTCAGGGTCAGTAATTTCTCAGAGAAAGGTTAATGGAAACAAAACAGAATTCGGGGCACATGTTTTTTTTTTCAACCAGTGTGCAGAAATATAGGCCAAAATACACCCTGTTGGCATATCCTCAGGTGATAGACTGCAAAATTTTTGAGATAGTCTTTCTTTTGCTGGCAATGGATACAGTGGAGGTGAGAGGAAGTCTGGTCGGGGAGGGACCTTTGTGTGTGTGGTTGAGCAAATGGACTCAGTAGCTTCCAGTCACTTCTGGTTTGCGATGGTTCCTTGTTTGAAGGTAGAAAGCTTGGGTGTGAATAAAACAAGTGACTGGGAAAAAAAATTCCTCAGGTCAGCTTCTAGCCCCCCAAACACTATTCAGAACATAAAGTATGCTTGTCACAGACTGACAGACACTGGGAGGGACATCTAAGGATGGAGCCATCAAACCTGAGAGTTGTGTTCTGACTTTGTTGAAAAGGAAAACTGGTGTGGGCAGTAGTGGTCTATAAAGTCTTGGAACAGTAAGACCTGGCTTATGCTTCATGGCCTGGAGAAGCCGTACTCTCTGGACCTCACGAGACAGCGGAGAACCAAGAAAGATGGCAAGAGAGAGATTGGAAGTACCACAGGACACTGACGTTTTGGAGGTATGGAACAGAACGAAGGAGCAAGCATGAGGCTGGGGTGAGTCTTTCCAGAAGGAAATGACAGGTGAGCTATTTAAATTACTTTTGAAAAACACACCAGTGTGCTTAACGGATTATACACAGATGTCAACTTGGGTCAACTGCAGAAGACACCGTGTGTCATTTGGCTGAAGGTGCTGATAGTTCAGGGTGAGTCTGAATGGCTGTTATTGATCCAGGTTCAGGGATAAATGTTGTGCAGGTGACATGGTCTTCAGTCATCATAGATTCATCCCTCTGTGTCTACCAAACCCTCGGTTAAATAAATAATATCAAAGGCTGTGGAAATGATTCGATTGGTATAATAATAATAATAATAATAATAATAATAATAATAATAATTGCCATACAACCATGAAGGCCTGAATTTGGATCCCTTATCACACACACAAGAATTTTGGTGTGGCACATGCCTATAATCTCAGCACTGGGAAGTGGAGACAGGAGAATCCACGGTCTTGCTGGCTGACAATCTAGGCAATCAGTAAGCTCCAAGTTCACTGAGAGAGCCTTTCTTTAAAAATAATGAGTGGAGAAGTGATTAAGGAAGACACACAGTGTACGATGTAGCCTCCACATATATCCACGCACATGTATGTACATGAACACACACCAGTGTAGGGTGGGTGGAGACTGTCTACAAAACGTTGATGAATTCTAAATTGTTTTTATCTATTAAACTACAGAATCAAAAAACTATACAAGTTGAGGAGCTGCCGAGAAATGTCTACCTCTTAAAGTGTCGGGGGTGCATGGTGTTCGCCATTTTCCTGATCTCCTTTCATGAACAACACTGTGGGGTTCACATCAGCTAAAACTGTAGGAGTCAGTCACATGAGAAGTATAAGCATGTTTAATATGAGGACACTGTTTGTTATGTTACACCCAATAACTTCTTCATGATTCTTAAGGGGTATAATTTCTAGTCTTAGTACTATCATTTGTATGACCCCTTGTCTTTATGTTACAGACATGGGACTGTACAGATGGTACTGATCCCCCACTGATTTCCAGGGAGTTCCAATACATATTTATTGCCCAACTTTTCTTTATAAACTTAGTTATTTGGTTATGTTTTATCTTTACTATAGTATAATTTTTTTGGTTCTTTGGGACAAGATTTCTCTTTGTAACCCTGGCCGTCCTGGAACTCTCTCTGTAGACCAGGCTGGCCTCAGACTCAGAGATCCACCTGCCTCTGCCTCCTAAGTGCTGGGATTCAAGGTATGCTCCACCCTTACCTGACTATAGTATAAAATTTTGTACAACATTTTATATCCTTTTTATTTCAGGCCAGGTAAACATGCATATATACACACACGTATTCACAGTCAAAAGTGGAATGGCCAAATTTCAAAAACAGTATAAGCAATAAGAGTTTCGTGTACACTTAATTGAAATTAGTGAAATTCTTGTCCCTAGTTAATACTACCTCTTGTTAAAATTTATAAGTAACCCAGTTTTTCTACTTCTCATTTTTATTAAGGAAATTCATTTCAACTTGCCAGAAACCTAAATTTCTTTATTCCTCAGAGAAGGAGCCAAGCTTTCTGATTTCTGTGGAACAACTTCTCCATCTATTGGTATGATTTAATATAGCAAATACTATCTTGGAATGAAATGTTCCCTTGTAACTCTATGAAGATAGGTTCTTCAACGCGTCTCTCAAAAGAAAAAAAAACTCCACTGTCAGTAATTAAATGCATCTCCCACTCTTAAGCTTTTCTGCCTCCGGGAGTTTATAAATCTATATGCAAAGCCAAGGAGCTGCTTAGATCATCACCTACCTCTTAAAGTCAAGCCAGATTTCCCCCAAATAAGATACAAAAGCATGAAACAGAATGGTGCATAGATTTAATGGAGAATAACTTAAAATGTGAGACTCATTTTAAATCACATCTTAAAGGCTTAGTGAAGTACTGGAAATGTCAACATGCCAATCCTCATTTTTGGAACAGGTTCTATGTGACAAGACAAATGGGAAGTCAACAGGGCCAATAGGTTTCATGATTATGCATCAGAAACTAATGTCACATAGGGAACCTGAGCCATTCTCACCACACCGCCCCCAACAACAAGGCTTCGCCTTGGGGGTCTCACTTCTTCTGACAAGCTAATCCTGTGTTCTCTAAAGCAAAATGCTTCACCCTTGAAAAGTATCAGACTGGAAAATGTTCTAGAAACTCCTGTGATGTTTGAGTTCTGAGTGACTCTCTTGTCTGTAGTGTTATATAGGATACACATACTCTTCCTACCTGAGATTAAAATCCGGCTCTTTGAGGCTAGAGATACGGCTCAGTGATTAAGAAAGCTTGCTGCTCTTGCAGAAGGTTAGAGTTCTGTTCCCAGCCCCAATGCTGGGTGGTTCACAGGAGATCCAATGCCCTGTTCTGGCTTCCACTGGTACTCACATGCACACACACCTCCCCGCACTCCACCCCATCCTCCCACCCATACACACACAAATAAAAATAAGTCTTTAAAACAACAAATCCAAGCCAGGTGGTGGTAGTGCATGCCTTTTATCCCAGCACACAGGAGGCAGAGGCAGGCAGATCTCTGTGAGTTCAAAGCCAGGCTGGTCTACAAATCTAGTTCCAGGACAGCCAGGGCTATTACACAAAGAAACCCTGTCTCAAAAAACAAACAAACAAAAAAACAACTCCAGCTCCTCCACTTATACGAAGTATGAGCCTTGAGCTAGTCACTTCTCTCTTCCTCATGAGTTTCTTTCTTCATATAGTAATTGTCTTGCTGTTAAGTCAGATGATGTTTTAAAAAAAATAAACACCACTATATAGGCACTCAACAAATGGTAGCTTTCTACTGGGGGGGGTATTGTCATTATAAGAAGAAAAGGTTTTCATTTTCTATGATTTCCCATAATTCCCTTCTTCACTAAATCTCTGGCCTAAGGAGTCTAAGAGGACCCAAAAGGCAGGGAGGTTCACAAACAGCAAGAAATAATAAGGCTCCCCGGGAAGATTCTGAGGACAGAAGCAACAATTGAGAAGGAATCCCCCACCTTACCCAGTCTTTCCAGCTCCACTAAGCCCCACAGGCTACTGGCAGAGCCTCACAAAGAGCAGCCAGCACACCAGAGATGAGAGCCCTGGCCACCGCAAAGCAAGGCAGAAGGGTGGCCCTGCAGGGCCATAGGGCGGGTTTGTTCCCATAGTAACACCAATAAGATACACCTGGAGATTGGATTGAGCCGGTGAGAAGAGTCATGACTCTTTCCCAACAAGAAGCTAAGAGTAGCAAAAGAAAAAACTTCAGTGACTCTTCTTAGGTCATTAGAGAAATAAGGGCTCCAAGCAAGCCATCCCCTCAAAACTAAAGAGATCGGCAGGAACTGCAGCTTCTGGGAGCAGAAACCAGAAACTGGCAAGCTGGAACCTCCCAGGGAAGCAGCCTAATGAGGACCTGAGCTGTCCACGGTGGCAGCTTGAGGACTGAAGGGTATGGCACTGAGTTACAAGCGACCGTCGGGTGCAGCTGGTCTTAGAGAGCCTCAGTTCGTCACTGTGTTGCTCAGTGAGCATAACTCCATTTGCTTCTAGCAAGGACAAGGGAAAGATAACAGTTTTGAAATATGCCAAGATCTGCCCTCAAGGAAAAAGATATTAAGATATTACCAGCTTCTAGACTGCTTGTAGGTTATCATAGCTTAACCTTTATAGAGAAGAGAAAAAAGACCTCCGTCCAATCATTCAACCCCACTCACTACAGAAAAGTCCTAAGAAGCCCTGGCAAGATGCCCAGCACAAAGACACCGATTTCCCAAGAGACCAGAGCCTGACCATGAGACTGCAGAAGGCTTCCCCTCACCAACACACTACTAAAGTCCTGCTTACTGCAAGCTTTTAACCCAGTCCATCAGACTTGCCATTCATCCAAAATGAACCGGAATGCTATAAGTCAAATAAAGTAAAATACAACATAAAGGAAAAAAGTGTGAATTGGTTGAGGTTTTATAATCAACAGAATCTAAAGTTTGTGTACAGTGGTAAAAGATCCAGAAGAGTCTACTCAAGGGTGAGCAAAGTTGGAAGCATGATACTACTCAAACTCAAAAGATGTTATAAGCAAAAGATAATGAAGGTAGTGCGAATTCATAAGCAAATCAAACAGCATGGCAAGACCAGAAACAGACCCAGATGCACCTATTCAAGGGATTGAGACAAAGGAGCAAATTATGAAACAAAGGCAGCCTCTTGAAAATAGTGTCCAAAAAACTGGACATCCATACGCAAAACGTGACTCTAGCCACACCTTAGACCTTCAACAAAAATTAACTTAAAGAAAACCAAATGACCTTAGGTATGTTGATGACCTTTTAGATACACCAAAGCCATGGTCTATGAAATAAATAATGCAGAAATTTACTTCATTAAAATTAAAAAGTTCTTCTCTGTGAAAGATAATGTCATGATAATGAAAAGCCACAGACTGAAAGAAAATATTTGCAAAAAAACAAAAAACTTTAGTAAGGGCTGTTAAAAATACACTCGAAACTTAATGATAAGAGAATAACTCAGTTTTTAAAAAAGGAAAAAGACCTGAACACCCAGGGATGAATATGAGCCAAGTACAATGGTATACATGAATGGAAACAGCAAAATGAAACCCATTATTTTTATACCAACTATTATTTTAAAAAACCCTGAACATCACAGAACACACACAAAAGCTGTGCAGGGATGTCCAACATAATATGTCATTGGGGGTTACAGGTTCATACCAAAGTGAAACACTATAGTACAAAAGTGAAACATTATAATACATGTGTGAACTGTGCACTCTGGTGTGTCAGTGTTTGGTCATGGATGGCAACAAAGGCAGCATCGTGGTGCCAGATGTCAGTAATGAGGAGGTAGTTAGGGGTGACACATGACACCTGTCTGTATTTTCTATTCAATTTTATTGTGAACCTACATAAAGAGTAATAAAATTACTCTTTTTTTTCTCTTTAAAGACTTTGTTGTGTTTTTTTTCAGGTACAACATTTTATTTATTTTTATTTTTTGCTTTATAAATAATACCGTTCAAAATTTCCACCTCCTCCCCTCCTCCCATTTCCATCCCACTCCCCTACCCACCCTCCTCCCCCTCCAGTCCGAAGAGAGGGCAGGGTACCCTGCCCTGTGGGAAGTCCAAGGCCCTGCCCCCTCCATCCAGGCCTAGGAAGGTGGGAATCCCAACAGACTAGGATCCCAAAAAGCCAGTACATGCAGTAGAATCAAATCCCACTGCCATTATCATTGGCTTCTCAGTCAACCCCCATTGTCAGCCACATTCAGAGAGTCCAGTTTGATCACATGCTTGTTCAGTCCCAGTCCAGCTGGCCTTGTGACTCCCATTAGATGAGTCACACCGTCTCAGTGCGTGGACGAACCCCCCATGGTCCTGACTTTCTTGCTCATCTTCTCCCTCTTTCTGCTCTTCAACTGGACCTTGGAAGCTCAGTCCAATGCTCCAATGTGGGTCTCTGTCTCTATCTCCATCCGTCGCCGGAAGAAGGTTCTATGGGGATAGTCAAGATAGTCATCAGTCTGAGTACAGGACAAGGCCAGTTCAGGCACCCTCTCCTCCACTGCCCAGGGTCCTAGCTGGGGACATCCCTGTGGACATCTGAGACCCCCTCTAGAGTCAGGCCCCTTGCCAACCCCACAATGCCTCCCTTAATTAAGATACCTTCTTCCCTGCTCCTTCCTCCATCTCAACCATCCCACTCCCCCAAGCTCTCCCCAACCCTCCCTTTCTCCCTTCTCTCTCCCCCTCTCCCCTTCCCCCACCCTACCCCCACCCTCATGCTCCCAACTTTTGCCCGGCGATCTTGTCTGCTTCCAATTTCCAGGAAGATCTATATATGTTTTTCTTTGGGTTCACCTTATTATTTAGCTTCTCTAGGATCACAAACTATAGGCTCAATATCCTTTGTTTATGGCTAGAATCCACTAATGAGTACATACCATATTCATATTTTTGGGTCTGGGTTATCTCACTCAGTATAGTGTTTTCTATTTCCATCCATTTGCATGCAAAATTCAAGATAGGCCTGATCTCCAAAATATATAAAGAACTCAAGAAACTAGACATTAAAATTCTGAATAACCCAATTAAAAAATGGGGTACTGAACTGAACAGAGAATTCTCAACAGAAGAATTTCAAATGATCAAAAGATACTTAAGGTCATGTTCAACTTCCCTAGCAATCAGGGAAATGCAAATCAAAACAACTTTGAGATACCTTACACCTGTCAGAATGGCTAAAATCAAAAACACCAATGATAACCTATGCTGGAGAGGATGTGAACTAAGGGGAACACTCATCCATTGCTGGTGAGAATGCAAATTTGTGCAACCACTTTGGAAATCAGTGTGGCAGTTTCTCAGGAAACTGGGAGTCAACCTTCCTCAGGATCCAGCAATTCCACTCTTGGGAATATACCCAAGAGATGCTCAATCATACTACAAAAGCATTTGTTCAACTATGTTCATAGCAGCATTATTTGTAATAGCCAGAACCTGGAAACAACCTAGGTGCCCCTCAATGGAAGAATGAATAAAGAAAGTGTGGCACATATACACATTAGAGTTTTACTCAGTGATTAAATTACTCTTAAAAATTCATTGTTTTTAAGTTCCTGTTTGTTATTCTGAAAGGTGATAATAAACAAAAAAAATCTTTTTTAAATATTGTGAGATGGATCATGAGGGCAATGACAAAGAAATCATACAATCAGTTACGCCCAGGGTCACACTGGAGGAGATCAGAAAGGTGCACAGAGCCTGCCATGTGAAGAAGAGCAGAAGCCTCAGGATGGACCATGAACATGGCAAGAGTGAGCATCAATGAGACAGGCAACATGCCTGGAAGAACCATGCCATGAGACATATCAGAGCAAAACTCAAATGTTGTAAGAACTCATTGAAGATCAAGCATTTGGATTGGATCCAAACACAATGCGAAGCCACAGGGAGACATAATGTGGAACTACACAGCCTGATTTATATTTTAGAAGGAAAACTCAACATTTTGTAGTGGGAAACGGCTGGAAGCAGACCGACCAGGTAGGATGCTATTGAGTGGGTAGAAAGGAGCTATGGACTAAGGTGGACTAAGGGAAGAAGGTAGTTGTAATGAATGGGGGGGGGAGTAAACAGATGGGGAGATAGTTTGGAGGGGAAACTAACAATCCTCAGATAGATGGGAAGACTCTAGGAACAGATGAGCCAAGAATGTTCCTAGGGTTTCAGTCCAAGCAAGGGAGGGCCATGTACTTTCCAGAGATAACGAAGGCTGGGGAGATGTAAGAGCAGGCTCCTGAAGGAAGAAAGGGTGAGGGTCTCCTCTGGGCCCATTAAATGTGGGTGTGATTTGAATTCCTGTGAGAAGAGCTCAGGTAGGAAAAGGATCACATGAATTTGGAAATTAAGAGAGTCTAAATTGGAGAGATAATTTTGTCAGTAATCAATAAATATTCTAGATAAGACCACCAGAGAAAGAGAAGGGAAGAAGAGAAGCCCCACAGAAGAATCCTAAGACTCACCTCTGGCTGACTCCTGACCAGCAGAAAAAACAGCCACACTCAGGATTCTTCTCGGATCACGCTTTATTGGAGAGCCCTTGGTTGAGGAAAAGAGCGGGAGGCGAGAGAGAGAGAGGTCTAAAATGGCGGCTGCTTATATAGGGAGATTTGACGAGACTCACGCCTTGATTGGCTGCTATGTGCCCGCTGGCACCAGAGTCCTCGGGATTGGTTAGGGACACCTAGGTTATTGTGCATGCGGGAAGCGCCTGGACGCTCAGTCCGGAAGCATTGCCAAATATGGAATTGTTTACCTCCAAACTGCGAGGATGCAAGCGTCATCTTGTAATGGCGTTTGTGCCTATGGCTCTCTGCACTCACCAATAAGCCAAGCAGATGTCAATCTCAGTAACAAACAAGGGAGAATCTCCAAACACAATTCATTTATTTGGGAATGAATCTTGTAATAGAAATATATATAGGAGCAAGGGTCCCTGCTCCTGTGCTAAGAGGATCCAGACAGGTGAGTGAGTGGCCAGTCGGTCCCAGGGAACTGAGTACAGGCCCCCCTCCAACTCCCTAAGCTTTTCTGACCATCCAGGGGGGTGTTTCCCGGCTGCTGGCTCTCTTTAGCACATTCCAGCCTGCCCCCAAGCACCCCTTTTCATGTGCGAAGTCCTTGGATCCCCCAACTCAGCCTGCTCCAGGGCTGAGAGGTCAGGGAGTCAGTGGGAGTGTCCTTGCCACTGGAACTTCATTGTACCACCCCACCCTGCATCCCAAGCCCGCCTGCCTTTTCCTCTGCTAGGTCCTTGGAGCCAGGCAAGAGGTCCCTGCTTCTGTGCTGAGAGGATCCAGACAGTCCTTGGAGCCAGGCAAGAGGTCCCTGCTCCTGTGCTGAGAGGATCCAGACAGGAAGAGATGGGCAGGCGCCAACGCAAGAATTCCTCCAACAACCTGAAAAGAAACATGATTACACCAGAATCCAGCAAACATGAAACAGGAAGACTCGAACACCCTAACCCAGAAGAATCAGAAGAAATCGACTTTAAACGTAACCTTATGAAAATGATCAAGACCCTTAAACAGGAAATGGAAAACTCCTTTAAAGAAATGGAAGAGAAGACAAACAAAAAGTTAGAAGAAATGAATAAACCCCTCAAAGATACCCAAGAAAACCAAGAAAAAGCAATCAAACAGGTAAAGGAAACAGTTCAAGACTTGAAAACCGAAATGGAGGTAATGAAGAAAACACAAACCGAGAGATGGCTGGATATGGAAAATCTGGGTAAACAAACAGGAACCACAGAGACAAGGATAACCAACAGAATACAAGAGATAGAAGAAAGAATCTCAGGTGCTGAGGATACAATAGAGGAAATAGACTCATTGATCAAAGAAAACAACAAATCCAACAAATTCTTAACTCAAAACATCCAGGAAATCTGGGATACCATGAAAAGACCAAACCTAAGAATAATAGGGATAGAAGAAGGAGAAGAATTACAGCTCAAAGGCCCAGAAAATATATTCAACAAAATTATAGAAGAAAACTTTCCTATCCTAAAGAAGGATATTCCTAAGAAGCTTACAGAACACCAAATAGACTGGATCAAAATAAAGCAACATCCCCTTGCCATATAATAATCAAAACACAAAACATGCAGAATAAAGAAAGAATACTAAGAGTTGCAAAGGAAAAAGGTCAAGTAACGTATAAAGGTAAACCTATCAGAATTACACCTGACTTCTCTATGGAAACCATGAAAGCCAGAAGGTCTTGGATAGATGTGTTGCAGACACTAAGAGACCATGGATGCAAGCCCAGACTACTATACCCAGCAAAGCTTTCTTTCACCATCGATAGAGAAACAAGATATTCCATGACAAAAACAGATTTAAACAATACATATCCACAAACCCACCCTTACATAAAGTACTAGAAGGAAAACCTCAACCCAAGGAAGCCAACAACACCCACAATAGCATAGATATCTGACAACCCTCCACCAACACAACTCAAAGAAGGGAAACACACAAGCACTATCACCAAAAAAAAAAAAAAAAAAAAAAAAAAAAAAAAAAAAAAAAAAAAAAAAAAAAAAAAAAAAAAAAAAAAAAAAAAAAAAAAAAAAAAAAAAAAAAAAAAAAAAAAAAAAAAAAAAAAAAAAAAAAAAAAAAAAAAAAAAAAAAAAAAAAAAAAAAAAAAAAAAAAAAAAAA